>VMDR010003164.1:0-76343 GCA_007922815.1 Macrotus californicus
CTTCTGTTCATTTGCTGTAATCACCTTTTACTTTATGTCTTTGATTGTTTATTTAATTACTGCTTAAAAGTTCTTGGTTGTTAATTACAACATTGAGTTACCTATGGTTTTAGTCTATTGGCTAATTTTTCTCTTGACTATGGAGCATATTTCACTGTTTTTTCAATGTCCAATAATTGTTTGTTCTGTACTGGACATTGTGGATGCTGCAAAAACTCTGGATCCTATTATCTTCCTTGGATGGTTTAGTTTTTGCTCTAACTGTGATTTAATTATAGTGGTACCTTGGTACTCATCATTAATTCATTCTGAAACTTGTGACCAGTGCCGAAACCTAGGAGTACCAAACAATGAAGCGTTTTCTCTTGTAGGGTTGTGGCATTGCTCATGTAAGTTTTAACAAGTGCTATGAGTCCCGAGCAAGTGCTGAGTGCTGAAACAATTTTTGCTCATCAAAATGTGACAAGTGCAGGGTTTGATGAGTTCTGAAGTTGATGAGCACTGAGGTATGACTGCTGGCAAATTATCTTGAATTTGTGGTTGTTTTTATTTTATCCTTTGTTAGCATGGGTCTATCTTAGTTTTTCTTTTAGTCTTAGGGTGAATCCTCAGTCCTGGGAAATGGTCTGTATATAAGTCCGGGTCTTCCTTAGAAATCAGCAGAAAGCATAAGTTGTTTACTAACACTCTGCAACTTGATGAGATTCAAACTCTGAACTCTGTCTCTTCTCAAGTAGGTCACAGCTGAAATCTCTGCTCAAGTTTTCCAACTTTCCAGCTATTCTTCTCTGCCAGATGTTTTGGCATCTCCCACACATATGCATGATTCAGATGTCAGTCAAGGACTTGAGAGGAATTTACATGCAGATTTGGGAACTTCTCTTTTGGTGGATCTCTTCTTTAAACCTTTTTCTCTCCCTAAATTTTCAGTGACTCTGGGAGCCCCAAATTCTTCCCTCTAAATTCATTCTAATTTCTATTTGCATTAGATTGTTTCCTAGTGCCATCAGAAAAGTTGTTTGTTTTTTGTTTGTTTTATTTTGTTTGTTCCAATTTATCATTATAATCTACATAAAGTCTAATGAGATACAAACTTTCACAATTACTGGGATTGGAACTTCCATTTATTCAATGAGATACTTCCTACCTATGATTTGAATCTGTCAATGATGGTATGAGCAGCTCATGGGGAAATGAGGCAGTCACATAGTTAGAGAGACCCTCTATAGATGACTGGGAAAAACCTCTATCTGGCAAGAGAGAAAACTGAGTAGAAAATACTGGAGGAGAGAACAAAGATTTCTTCTTGGTGATGTGGGTAAAGGCTATATGACATGAGAGCAATTATTCTCAGAGCAAAATGATTCTGCATAACTTTGGGTGGCCAGTGAGGGCTGGAAAGGTTTACGTTTGATGAATTTTTATAGATTTGTTTGTTTGCTCTGTTTTGTTTTTAAACAGCTTTGATGTAAAAAAAATTAAGGGTTTAGAATAACAAAATAAGATTTAGTTTAGTGCACTGATTTTCTCTGGATATCTTTTAATTTTTTAATTTCCCAACTTTTCCATTCAAAATAATAATTTTGAGATACCTATATATCTATATATCAGTGAAGGTAAAAAAGATATCTATACTTTGGCTTAAGGAAATAGAAGTTTATTTCTTATTCAGTTAAATTAATTTCAGTTCATCTGGGCCCTGGCAGGTGGCTCAGTTTGTTGGAGCATCATCCTATTCACCAAAAGTTTGCAAGTTCAATCCCTGGTTGGGGCATGTATGGGAGGCAATCAATCAATATTTCTCTCTCTCTCTCTTTCTTCCTCCTTCCCTTCCTCTCTCTAAAATCAATAATGTCATAACATATCTTTGAATGAGGATTAAAAAATTTTTTCAGGTCACCTGGGAAAGAGGAAGTTTATACAGTCACTCAAGCACCCAGGCTGACAGTCTCTTATATTTCTTAATCTTGTGCTTTCCAGCGCCACATTGGATATTGACATTGTAGGTAGCACTAAGGAAAGTCGAGTATTTTTTTTTTGTTTGCTTGCTTTGTTTTTGTTTTATTTTTTTCTGAAAAGAAACTGTGTACCTAACATTAAGTTACCATGTGATTTGAGCTGCATGCCATGGCCTTCTCCCAGAATACCTGTCTCTTCTTCCAGAAGAGTACCTAAGAGTACCTGAGACAGGATTTGAGTATATTTGATTTGTTTGAAAGATGATCCCAGAAAGAACTGGTGAAGAAGTGGAGATGTGAGAGAGGGAAGAGAAAAAAGCTAATATGGGTACATTAATGAGTTTTGAGTCTGACCAACTCACAGTGGTTAATCCCGCTAAAGACCCTTAGGAGATAGTGTGAAACATCAAACTTAAGGGCTGAGGAAGCTGGTGTACTTACTCTCCTACTTCTATTTGTCATTGGCTAAAGGTTGTTCCCAGGAGTGTTAACTCCTCTGCACAATGGTCTTCCATGTGCACAGGCCCACAGAAAGCCCTCAAGTAGAGAATCACTGATGACTGCAGCGCAATGCTGTTGGCAAGCACCAGAATGGTGAGTGTTGGGGAGATCTGGGCAGGACACCAAAGCATCTGCTACTCTGCCAGCTAGGATCTGGCTATTAATTGGCCTACCTCATTTGGATATGCACAGCAACCATCTCTCATCAAGTTAAAAGGTTATAAAAGAGATCATGCTTAAGCAGCTCTTGTAGGAAAGTAGTTTGCAGGAGGCTCAGATTCCTACTTCATCTATTCCTGAGAGGCCCCTTTCACTTAACCCACATCTATGGCCTCAAAGATGGTCAGTTTACTGAAAATAAAATATCTTAGGTCTGGTTTACAATTGCTCTGCACAGTGTACAGTCACCAATCTGAAATGAACTGCTGTGGTATTATATTACAGGATTGATCGGGAGTATTCCTGAAAGATGCTTTGGGTAGTCATGTGATTGGACTAAGAGATCAGCAATTTGGATCTACTTGATTCATGTGCAGTGGGTAAGTGTCCAGCTGGATGGTCAGGAACTGGAAAGTACAGAATAGGAAGACCGGCAAAAGATATGGGAAAGAGATATGGGAGGAGCACAGGGTGTCAACATATTTGTGTTCTGTATTAATGCTAAGCAAAGGTCACCATTGCCCAGGAGTCTGTCAGTAATCATATGGACAAAATGATGCATTCCTTAGATGTCAGTCCATCTCTTTCCTGGCCATCCTGTGCTCTCTTAATGGGTTCATGTACAAAGTTCCCACAGGGCATGGATAAAGAATATGGATTAGCTTACCAATATGGTCTGAGTTCCTAGGTTTCAAACAGCAGACCTGCTTTGGTGTCTTTCTCCACAGGGACCAGTCAGCTGCTTGGTGATAGATTGACCACATTGGTCCGCTTCCTACATGAAGAGGGCAGAAATATGTTCTTACTATGATAGACACATACTCGCCTTCCTTTCTTTCAATGCTTCTGTCAGCACTGAAACCCGTGAACTTATTGAATGTCTTATTCTCCATCATTATATTCTACACAGACAGCATTGCTTATGATGAGGGAACCTATATTTCACAGTAAAATAAGTGTGACAACGGACTCATGCCCATGGAATTCACTAGTCTTACCATGCATCACATTACACAGAAGAGCTAGTTAGATAGACGGGACTTACTTAAGAGTTGATTATTGTGCCAATTGGTAGAAAGTATTCTAAAAACCTGATGTTGAATATAATTTCAATAAATGACCAAGGTATGGAGCTCTTTCTTATTAAAATACCCAGTAAACAACTTGCAGATATTTTACTTTTCATCTTTGCCATTTTGGACTTAATTCCCACAAGAGCAATGCTTCCAACAGAGTGCACAGCTAGGGTTCCATTATATAGGAAGTTTAGCCTACTACTTGGTCATTTGGGGGCTGTTTATGCCTTTGAACCAACAGGCACAGAAGGCCACTATTCTGGTGGCTGAGGCTGAAGTGGTAGATCTCAATTATTTAGGGTACATTGGATTACCCATTGCTACATAATGGTGATGTTCTCTCATGAAGTCATTTCTTAGTTCCATGTTAAATACAAAACTGTAACAATGAAATAAAGGCAGGATCACTCAACATCCAGTCCCTTCAGTAATGAAGGTTCACATCACCACACAAGATCAAGAACCATGACCAGCTTGAGACCTGACTGAGAACCAATGGAGTGTGGAATGGTAGTGGAAGAGGAAAATTATAAATATCAACAATGACCAGTTCTACAAGTGTGACTTTGCCTGCATGGGTTCTGAATAATACATCCAGAAAGAAGGGATACTAATTTGGGTAAACTTCTAGCAGTCTCTACCACACTGCAGCAGGGACAGTCGGTCTTACAAAATTAGTGGGTATGGTGGGAACGAATTTGAACATGGTTCATTCCAAAGTTAGCCTCACTTGGCTTTCAACATGTTTTGGCTCTAACTACGGACCTAGGCCTGTGTGATGTTCTAGAATTCCTTTCCAACAGCAAGGAGATAAGTCTGGAGATCTAGCTCCAGTGAAGCTAGAAACATGACCATTCTTACAACCTGGTCTCCTCTGAAACCACGTCATAAACTATTCTATGACTCTACGTATCTCAAAATGGTATGGAATGTGACCTACATAGCTATAGGCATGCCTTCTCCCATTGTCTGAGAAAACAAAAAAAATTAAAAATTCAGGTTTTACTGTTTTCCAACTAGCATGCAGATACCTTGAAAATTAAGTGCCAGTGGAGGGAGAGAGAAAAGCCAGGCAGCAGGTAATAAAGCAGAGTAGATGCCGACTGTCAGTAAGCTTAAAAACATGATTTACTGAGTTGATGTATAGTGGAAAACGGAATTTGCTGATCCAGGGCCAGCCATGCACTGAGCCATCAAACCCATGCCGCTGGCTGTATTTTTTTTTTTTTTTCAGGGAAAGCAATTATCATCTCTCTCTAAGAAGATCCCACTTAATATGAACAAAAGACGACTAAGGCATGGTGTGCCATCCATTTGCCAGGGCCTCTGAAAGCTGCAGCTGGTCAGAAGTCCTCTCGAAATCTCCAGGCCTGAGATGGCAAGTGGTAGCCTTTTCTTTCACTCCCTCTGAATGACCACCTTGAAGGCAAATCATCAGGAGTGACAAGGGAAGAGAGAGCCATGCGTGGAGCCGTCTGCCAGCCAGAAGGGGGAATTCAATAGCTCTCTTCTCCGAACTGAGCCCCAAGTCAGCCTTTCTGAGATCTGGTGACATTTCTGCCTATTAGTGAATGGAAACACATGCCTTTCATTCCCTAGTCGAGCGGTGGTGTTTTGTCTGCAGTGTCCTTGCTCTCCCCGCCTGATTGTTTGCTGAGAAAAAACAATTAAAGCTTCCATTCAATTACGGCCTGTTTGGGTCTGAAGAGCTATTTAAAACCAGAGAGCCTTATCATATTAATGAGCACTACTGCCAAGATTAATACCTGAGAAAGGGATTCCCTGGAGAATTGAGGAGCAGAGCGGAGAATATTAGGATGTTATGATCTTCACATGATAGAAAACTACTGATAAAATGGCACATTACCCCCAGAGATAGCAACTTTTGTGTTAAATAGGCAGGAAAATGAACATATATACTTCACATAACCTGATAGAAAATATAAACTCAGATGGAACAGAATGTGCAAACATTCATAACTCTAATTATCTGCCTAATATCCTCTTTGCAGGAGGCCCAATGCTGGCTTTCTCTGGATGTTCAGAGTCAGAACCAGGAAACTAGGAAGAAGAGAGGCAGAGAGGGAAGCCAGCTCAGAGTGGTCAAGGACTGTTTACATCAAACACTAGGAGAAACCAAGAATTAACCCAAATTTAAGAGCCAGAAGCAGGGTTGAAGACAAGGCTACCACTCCAGCAGCTTGAAGTACAGCTGGCAGCAATAGGATTTGGGAGAGAGCTGGTTAGCAGAAAGGGAGGCCCAGGCCATGCAGTAGCCCTGAAGAGTTTCCCAGGTTGGGGCACTGGGCATGGTCACCTGGCTGGAGAGGTGATGCATGCCCCAAGGTGGAATGCCTTCTGAGCCTCTTACACACTGAGCTTTTTTTTTTTTTTTTAAATACGCTCATAATAGCTCAAAATGGCATGTGTGGAATTACTGTAGAGAACGCAAGTTGATTGATAACAATGTTTCAATTATTGGGCATTTTTAGAAAAACATATGTGCAAATACTCTCACACCAAGAACAAAAGGTATGATGATATAAAAGTTCTGTTGGTTCTGCTTGAATGGCTCCAGGTCATGGCTAATTTGTTTATTAAATACCAATGAAGTTCACTGGGGTTTAACTGTTTAGTTTTGTTCAGTTAGTTAAATGCCCATATTCTTGTGCCTCTGAACCTCAGGAAGACTGAGGCACTGGGAAAGCCAACTGAAGAAGTCCAACAGGCCAAGTTCACTGTTATTAGTGGGTTATGAATTGGAAATGGGAGCCACAATAATCATAGAAAATTCCCCCATTAGAGAGATTCTTAAGAATCGCATTGTGGTGTCAGTGAGGAGAGGAAAAAGTAACCCTAACGTCACTCGGTCAGTGGTCACTCACTAGCTGTGTAGCTTTGAGCCAATTTGTTACCTCCATGAACACAAACACTGAGGAAAACTGCAGTAACTACTTTAAAGGGCAGTTTTAAGAATGAAAGAAGATTTAAGGAGGTATGTTATGCAAAGAACTCCGCATGATGCCCAGAATGCAGTAAATTCATGTTAAAAGGCAGTCGTGGTGGGAGTAGGTTTCAAGGCAGTTGATCACCTTGAAACCTGGTGGCAGGGGATAAGAAAGTAATTATACCTTTATTTTTCTCACTGGGTTGATGTGCCCTTGAAACGAGAGCTGGGAAAGCTTCAGACTCCTCTAACAAAATTGGCTTCGACAAGCCCACATTTTGGAATTAGTATCCCTCTCTGCTCAAGTCAGAAAAAGATTGGGATCTGTTCTGAGCCCCATTAGCTGTGGATGAGAAGGTTGGGAAGGCAGGACAGGGCTGGCAAGAAAATGCTCTCAGGCCAGCAGTAAGCAACCCAGTCTTGTGGTGTAGGAGGTGCCAGCAGGGCAGGTCTCCAACACTTCACTTTTGAGAAGTCAGGAGTGTCTAACAGAAGTGCACCATGCAAGAAGCCGAAGCAGCTGCTTACAATGCAAGGGAACATCCTATCTCTGGTGATGTCTGTTCGAGCATCACTGTTGCATGGTGACAACAGAAAAGAAAGGCCTGATGGACCTGAGTCCAAGCAGCTGGTGACGCTAGTGGGGGCTGGCCCTGTACCACCTCATACAGTGGCTATGGAGGAGGAGGTGGAGCCTTGCAGAGCCCAATTTTGTTGGAGAGAAAGAAAAGCAATCCCTCAGGAGGAGCTGGATGAAAATGCTGACAACTCATAGATGATAATTTGGCTGACCAGAAAGGAAAGCACTCCTCCTTAATGTTCTTCACCAGGATTTTCACCAGGAATTTGACAATTAGGAGGTCAAGTTCATTAAACTTGGGCCTGGAACACTGGGTGATTAAAGACCCTGCTCACCACCACCCTCTCCACATAGGAATGGCCCTCTCAGAGCAAACTGAGGGCCATTCCTATGTGGAGAAACCTTAGGGGAACCAGCATCCACAGCAAGGTTAGCAAGCCCCACGGGTCAATTCATAAGAGGAAACTGTAAGGGAATCTTAAAAGCATCAGTGGAGTTTAGGGGCATTGGTATCTTTTTATTTTTAATGCTAGACTCAGGTTACTTTTACCTACACATGTACTTCAAACCTGTACAGAGATGTGCCCAAAGCAAATTTGTGTACACTGATAGCTCAATTAATACTCTCTTCTAAAAAGATAAACTTCAGCTGTTGACCAGGATGAATAATCATAAAAATTAGATTATTAAACTTAGTCAGGCATTGCCATTCTGTTGTATGTTGCATTTAGGACTGAATTCTATTTTACTGACTCAAATGCTGGCATTTTGGTGCCTTATAAATTTTCTAGAGCATTTTCAGCTTTACATAATCTGTCTGATAAATACATTCACTTTTTAAAAATAGCTTTGTTGGAGGTTCCAGCGAAGATAGAGGCATAGGTAGAAATGCTTCGCTCCCTCATACAACCAAAAGAAGGATAACAACCTATTTAAAAACAATAAACAACCAGAACTGCCAGAAAATCAAACTGCATGGAACTCTGACAACCAAGGATTTAAAGAAACATTCACCCAGATCAGTAGAAGGGGTGGAGACAGGCAGCTGGGCAGGCGTAGAGGACCCACGGCAAGGCTGCAGACCATGCAGGCGAGGTGGGGCTGGCTGACTGGGAAACTAAAGATTCAAAATCTCTAGCTGTAAAATCCTTTGGGGGTTGTGAAGGTGGGAGAAACTACCAATGTCAGAAGAGTGTCGTTGGAAAGTGGGACTAGAACAGAGCAAGTGAGCGGCATCGTTCCCTCTTTGACCCCTCCACAGGCAGTGACACAATGCAGCAAAGAGTGTTGCCCTGCCCTGGCGAATACCTAAGGCTCCACTCCTTACAGCATAACAGGAGACAAAGAAATATGGCCTAAATGAAACAACAGATCAAAACTCCATAAACAGAGCTAAGCAAGGAGGAGATAGCCAACCTATCTGATGCAGAGTTCAAAACACTGGTAATCAGGATGCTCACAGAATTGATTGAGCTCTGTCACAAAATGAAGGAAGAAGTGAAAGCTATACAAAGTGAAATAAAGCAAAATATACAAGGAACCAACAGTGAAAGGAAAGAAACTAGGACTCAAATAAACAATTTGGAACAGAAGGAAGAAATAAACATTCAACTGGAACAGAATGAAGAAAAAAGAATTCAAAAAAATGAGGAGAGGCTTCAGAACCTCTGGGGCAACTTTAAATGCTCCAGCATCCAAATCATAGGGGTGCCAGAGGACAAGAGGAAGAGCAAGAAATGGAAAACTTATCTGAACAAATGGTAAAGGAAAACTTCCCCAATCTGGTGAAGGAAATAGACTTCCAGGAAGTCCAGGAAACCCAGAGAGTTCCAAAGAATTTGGACTCAAGGAAGAACACACTAAGCACATCATAATTACATTACTCAAGATTAAAGATAAGGAGAGAGAATCTTAAAAGTAGCAAGAGGAAAGTAGAGAGTTACCTAAAAAGGAGTGCCCATAAGACTATAAGCTGATTTCTCAAAAGAAATCATACAGGCAAAAAGGGGTTGGAAAGAAGTATTCAAAGTCATGAAAGGCAAAGACCTACATCCAAGATTATTATATCCAGCAAAGCTATAATTTAGAATGGAAGGGCTGATAAAATGCTTTCCAGCTAAGGTCAAGTTAAAGGAGTTCATCATCACCAAGCCCTTATTATATGAAATGTTAAAGGGACTTATCTAAAAAATAGAAGAAGATCAAAAACTATGAACAGTAAAATGACAACAAACTCATAAGTAGCAACAACTGAACCTAAAAATCAAAAACAAAAATTAAGCAAACAACTAGAACAGGAACAGATCACAGAAATGGAGATCATAGGGAGAGTTATCAGTGTGGAGGGGAGGGAGGAAGATACAGGGAATAAGAAGCATAATTGGTAGCCATAAAATAGACAGGGGGAGGTTAAGAATAGTTTAGGAAATAGAGAAGCCAAAGAACTTATATGCACGACCCAGGGAAATGAACTCAGGGGAGGGGAATGCTGGAGGTGGGAGTGCAGGGCAGAGAGGGGAAAAGGGAGAGAAAGAAAAATGGGACAACTGTAATAATATAATCAATAAAATATACTTTAAAAAATAAAAATAACTTCATTGATATTTAATTGACATACAATAAGTACACATATTTACATGTAAAATTTAATGTTTTAATGCCCATAGAACCATTATCTCTACCAAAGTAATGAACATATCCCTCACCTACAGAAGTTGCTTGTGCCCCTCAGTGATCTCTCCTCCACTTCTTTACCTTCATCCTATTCCCAGACAACTGTTTACCTGCTTTCTATCACTATGGATCAGTTTGTGTTTTCAAGAGTATTATGTAAATGAAATCATACAGTATGTACTCTTGTGTCATCTACCATCATTCACTCAGCATAGTTATTCTGAGATTCATCCATGATGTTGCTTAGATCCATGGTTCACTCTTGTCTGTTGCTGTGTAGTACTTCATGATAAGGATGTACCACATTCTGTTGATCCATTCTCCTGTGAATGGGCATCTGAGTTGTTTCCAGTGTTAAGATATTACAAATATAGCTGAAAATGTATGTGTAAGTCTCAGAGTAGAAATGTACTTTTATTTCTCTTGATTATTTCTCTTGGGTATTTCTCCAGGAGTGGAGTGACTGGTGAAATTTGGAGTGATTGATACATAGTGATTCTGAGCTAGATTTCCAATGGTGACTTAAGGAAACAGTTCTGATGTAAAAATAGACAATGTGATTCTGTGTACAGTTTTGTAACCCATCAGAAATCTCTGTGGCCCAACTGCCCAGGGGAAGGAATACATAATCTGTGAATACTTTGGCTTCAGTGACTAGATTTCAATTTGGTCATTCAGTAGAAGTTTAGGAAACACAAATATTTCTCCTGTGAAGGTGATGATACCATATGCCTTGTTCCATTGGCTCAAAATATGCAACTTACCCAGTAACATAGTACTAAGGGAAAGGCATGACTAATTCTACTGTTGCTTTCAGCTCTCTGCAAGGGACAGGACAACAGGAATTCATCCACATATTGTGTAGCTGACAGCAAGGGGACATTTCACACATATGCTGCCAGGTTAAGTTCAGTGGAAATCTAATCTCACTATCGGTGGATTCTTTTCCAAGTCATTACTTTCTAATCAGGCATGGCTCTTATCAAAAAGAACACCTCTGAGATTCTCAGAGTGAGCAAATCTATAAAACAAACACAGCGGAATTCTGTTATTGTTTGTTTGGGTTTTTTTTTTTTTTTTTTCGTATCTGCACATCTCCATTGGCTTGGAAAGAAGGTGAGATATCCAATGTCTAGGCTAGTGGAAAACAGGTGTCTGGGAACAGTGCAACCAATATTATGGAGAAGCATTGAGCCTAGAGAACTATACCTTATCCAATGGAATCTGTTATCGCATTTATCTTAGAACTGCTCGTGGACATTTTATCAACAAGACCTTTGGCTACACCATAAAGACAGACATCAGAGGTCAGTTATGTAAACTGGATATAAAAGATACAGAATTTAGGATTTCCAAATCTGATACAGCCTGTCTCCTCTCATTAACATCCTTACTTCTAGATAAAACCTATTGACCTACAAAAACAAAAACATTTTTCTAAGCAATTTAACAGTATAAACACAAGCTCCAGGAAAATGATTAAACTACTTAGGAGACAAACAACTCTTTAAGCTTTGCAGAAGTACCTCTTCTTAAAAAAAAGAAGTCATGCTTATCAGATGTTTTATCTATTCATTAAAAGCAGGTCCCTTAAGAATCTTTGCAAGATAATGTTCTGTTGACCTAATTCTAATTACTCTGTGCATTTGGAAGAAACAAAATTACATTAATTTTGAAGTATCCTGCAATCCATAATCCCAGCATAATGGTTTTATCCAGTTGGTTTTGACATGATAGCCTCAACTTTTACTGAGAGATGTTGTAAGAAATATGAATAACTTTAGTATGTAGGTCAGGATTTTGTTCAGAGTATCATCTATGTACATCACACTGTCATTGAGATGATGCATTTATTTTAGAATTAATTGATGGCAAAAATTTAGCTCCCCTGATGGACGTACATCAAGTTTCCTTGTGAACAGTGAATGGCATATAGGCAGCATGTTTTTATTATGGTATTGTCTTCACTCTTCTGAGGGGAAATAATTTGGCAATGTGAACCTGATGTGCTCATGCCACTACCTTCTAATGCCGTGAACTGAGTCTTTGTGAATCTCCCACAATTCGTGTGTTGAAGCCCTGATGTCCCAGGCGGCTGTCTTCAGAGAACTTTTCTCTCTCTCTCATTCTCTTCCTCCCCAACTCATACAAAGAAGAGATTGTGTGAGGACACAGCAAGGTAGTGGCTGCCTCCCAGCTACAAGCCACAAGAAGAGGTCTCAGAATGAAATTTATCTTTCTGGCACCTTGATACCATAATTTTGGACTTCCCAACCTCCAAAACTGTGAGAAATAAATTTCTATTGTTTAAGCCCCTCAGTCTGTAGTGTTTTGTTATGGCAACTCAGGCTAATATACCTACAGTACATTAAACCAATTCCATGATGGAGAGAAACAAGTATTAGAATATGAGGATTTTATTTTTATTTTTAGTTAGATTATTGTCTTACTGTTTAAAACCACTTTTCCATCTCATTCACCTTAATGACTTGCAGGATATCTGAATTAGACAATAACTTTAATGAACTTGATTTCTTTCGAATACTTGTATATAGATTCTTTAGGGTTAGAAGAGAGCTTATAATTATCCCGTAAAAAACATTTCATTTTGTAAATGAGAAAATTCAAGTCCAGAGAGCTAATTGGTCATAGGGCCAAGACCAAAGCTGATATCCCTGGATGCTCAATCCTGTTGGTTATTTCCTGATGTCAACATAGAGCACCAGCTCCAAGTTCTTGATTGCCTACAAGCTAGCTGGTTAGAATATTCAATACCATTGTGTTATTCAGTGTAACTTGTCTTATGGGAAAGCTAGCCACAATAGAATTACACTAATTTATATTTTAAAGACATAGGAAGTCAGCCAGACCTAAGTTTGAAGTTGGCACTGGCCCATAATAACAGGGTGAACAGGACAGTTGCCTAACTTTTTTGAAGTACAATTTCTTATCTGTAATAGAGAAGAATCAGTACCTGTGTCATGAGCTACTTGTGGGAATTTAGTGGATCATTCACTGGAAGCACCCAGCATTGTGTCTGGAGTGTTCAATAGATGTTGGCAATCTGGACCACGTATCTTCTTTTCCCATACAATCAACTACTAGTTAGGGGTAAACTTTTACTTGAGTTCCCAGCTGGTAACCTTCTTTGCCATCACTGTGGTTTGGAAGGGCATGACCTGAAGTAAAAGAAGAATAGAGAATTCAAGATGGATCCGCCAATGACTGCAGCAGAGGAGAGGGTGCAGTCGGGGATAACTGCACAGAGCAGGAAGGAGGAGAATTAGAAGTCAGATTGGGAAGCCTCTCTTTGAGATGAACGCATGTGCTGTCTGAAGGTCAGTAGCTTACATGGAAAAAGAACGGGAGCAGGAAAATGAATTTCTCCTAACTGATGGGGCTCTGGATGTGATTTATGAGAGAGATCAAACTGAGGGGTATTTGATAAGCTGACAGTATGGCGTGTTGGGCCTTTGACAAGGAGGTTTCAGAAAAGCGTGCTATTCATACATACAGTGAGACAGAAGTTAAAAGGAAAGTACAAGAATTACTGCTGCATTTTTATTAATTTATGAAAATTCAAGTTGTGCAGGATTTAAGGTTCTCAGATTTGGTCTGAAGCAAATACATCTGATATCTTGGGATGAGTCACAATTTCTTAGGAGATCATGTCACTCTTGAATTATTATTTTCATTTTCTAGAGTAATGTTTTATTTTTTATTTAAATTTTAAACAAAATACTAGATGCACATGTAAAAAAATCAAATAGTTCAAGTGGAAGTTGGTCATCAAAAAAGAAAGAGGCTCCTCTTTCTGATCCCCATTTCTAACCACAGAGGCCACAACTTTGAACTCCTCCTGTTTTTGTTTCTCTTCCAGATAATATGCCTATAACAATACTTCCTGATTTATCAATTGTAAAGCATACATACTGACTTGCTAATATACAAAAGGAAAAATGTCAGTCACTTATTGTATCTCTCTTTGTCCCTCCAGGGTCACTGTATTTATTTCCTATAGAGCATAACGGGGTCTCCTTCAGTCCTATTCTTTATATTTATAATTTGTATTTTTTCTCATGGTTATACTTATAATTTTAAATAATGTATTTAAGTCTTTGTTTCTTCTTTCATTGATGTTATAGCAGATGCTTGACTTCATAACATCGATGCTGAGCCTTTCAGCAATCATGCCTTTTTCTCTACCTTCAGTCCTCTCCTCTCCCCATTATCCAACCTTCATAAGCTATAACATCACTTTTATTTACCAAGATTAAAAACACAATCATGACCACAACTAAAATGAAGACTTCTTTACTTTTTCTACAGATTAATTCTAAAGCTTGAAAACAAAGCAAAACAAAACCATTTGCTTTATCCTGACTGTATATAATTTTCAGTCTTCAGAGCCAGATAGGATACCAGGATTACATTTCCATCTTGGGAATCATGGCACTCAAGAGAAGAGTTTCCTAGCATGTAGACTGAATATATTTCTTATTCCTTTTTTGAAACACTCTATTAGTGGCTCAGAAGAACTGTTTAATTTTGCTTCATATTGGGATCCTGAGTTTCTCCGCCCCCCATCCCCATTTGGAGTTCCTCCCTCTCTCCCTCTTTCTTCCCTTCCATCCTTCCTTCCCTCCTTCCTTCCTTCCTTCCTTCCTTCCTTCCTTCCTTCCTTCCTTCCTTCCTTCCTCTTTTTCTCCCTCCCTCCCTCCCTCCCTCCTTTTATCCTGTTGATAAAACAATAATATGCCTTTACCACATCCCCAGAATCATCCATTCAGTCAATGAATCCATCTAATAGAGCATCTAGTTTCTTTACTAGAAAAACACTTCTCGGATCCTCCCAAACTCCTTTTTTAATCTCAGTCCAGCTGCATTCTGACTTCCATTTTGGAACTTCCCTCATTTCTGCTGTATAAGGACAAGTGCAGAAGGGAATGTTAAGTGGCATATCTGTTGTGAGGACAAATACATGTACAATTAAGGTTTTTGTGTCTGTTCCTCTCACTGCCAACATCTATTCTTCCACACCTTCAGTTTAGAGTCCCTCCTGGGTTATTCTCAGAAGGCAAGCTTCTCCACCAGTGGATCCTTTTTTAGTGTATTCTGGGCTGATGCTTTTTATGTTTAATCCATCAGTGTATTTTTATCTGATCTTTATCTTTTTGCAATGTGTTCAAATATCTCAGCCACTAAAGACAGCATCCCACTCTTCCACCCCTTCCCTCAGTTTGAGTGGGCATTGTTTTTATTTTACTTGGATTCCTCTGGGAGTCTAACAAGCAGAGTTGGTGGTGATCATTTTGTTTCCTTGACAGAGAGAAAGCAGAATGTTGAGTAGAGGTGAATGAGCTTGGCAGGTGAGGAGCTGGTTGGGTCTTGCTTGATTCATTGATTCTGAATGTTACCAAAACCACAGTCCATATGACTGATGTTTAGAAAGACCAAAACACAAACATCAGAGTTTGGAGTAAGGAAAGTTGTATTCACTGAGAAGGTGCCAGCTGAGAAGATGGCAGACATGGTGGTGCTAATGGCTTTAAAGTAGTTAGGGGGGACAAGTATGGGGAAGGCTGGTGGGGCAAATTTTAACTGGAGGAACTTGGAGCTTGGTCATTTATGGTAAAGGGGTGTCTTCCTGTACAATAAACCCTTGGCTTCTGAAAGAGTTCTGATGCTCAACTGCTGGTTATGCCTTGGTTTTGGTTCCATGGGCGGGGTGTGGGTGGAGCAGACATTGGTTCCAGTTGCAGCTGGAGGCCAAAGTTCTCTCCTCTGCATATGTCCCAGATGCACGACTTTCAGTCTTGATCTGTTGTCTCTGAAAAGCAACTCAGTATCTTGTTAAACAGGACAGGACCATTTTGAGCTGGTTCTGCAACTACATGAACTCCTCTTTCTGTTTCTTTCTTGTCCCCAACTCTCCACTGGCCACTTTTCTAGTCACTTGTTCATGAAACAGATGGAATATGAAGCGATCAAAAGTTGAGGAATCCCTCTTGCCATGGTTGTTGTTATTTTCATCTATTTTCAAAGTTAGCATTCCATTGATGATGGGAAACTGGTGATTAATAAAAATCATGCCTGCCTTGTGGAAGTACAGCTAAACATTTGTATTAATTTAAATAGTCACCCAGAGACACTTGAAAAAGTGGGCCGTTTTGTTGCTTTGCATGGCAATGAGTAGAGCATGAATTTATAAACCGTTTCTCAACAGCAAATATAAATGTATGATATCAAACTTTTATAGAGTGGGGAAGGAAGGGGTGGCAGGTTGGCCAGCACTGTCTTTCTGTTCAGAATCCTAAGAATCAAAGTGGAGATTCACCTATGGTGGATAAACCAAGAGAACCAGGAAGACGGACATGACTAAAAACACAGGCATCTTGGGTGGCAGTTGTATGGTCCCTTAGATGGGCACACTGGGACAATATAAAGAAGTCAAGATAGAGTAGGAAGTTCCAAGTTTCTGGAGTCACTGACTCTGTTTTCTCCTTTCATACCTCCCTGCCTCTACTGTGCCTACCATCCCATGTTGAGTATGCAAGGAGAGGGCATCTTATGGTGGATAGAATTCAGGCCTTGGACCATAGATCTTTCTTAGCTGCCTTCATTTGCTGTTTCATCTTGGGTAACTTGTGTAAATGCTCTATACTGCAGGTCCCTCATCTGTGATACAGGAGATTAGGATGATATAATGAGGTATGAGGGGAAAACAATGGCCATTAAAAATGGCAACTCATACTCAAGTGTTTTGTTAGAATGGGGAAAAATAAACAGAAAAGAAAAAGCATGGTCTGTAACTTGAAGGAAAAATCATTCAGGAAAGACTCCACATCTCAATTTTTAAGTTTCCTAGAGTGACTTTGTCATGACCTCTGCCCTGCCTTTCTCTGCCAAAAGCATGTGATGCCTTGGGCTGGGTTGGCTTTAGGCACTGGATTTGAACTTGCTCTCTAGAGGCCTCTTCTCAAGGCGTTAGCTTTGGAAGGTCTTGGTTTATCTGTATCTTCAAGATGATGGGGCTACATAATTTTGACCTCTTAGGGTCTCTCACATGGCTGTGTGTAGCAGGAGATAGATGAGGTGTGTAGGGGGAAAATATAAGGAGTCACTCACAGAGTTGTACCTTAGTCCAGGCCCAATATCTCTCAGCTAGGATGACCAAATCCCCCTCCCTTCTCAGCACACATAGGTTTTTGTTCTTGTCATCTGTTATAAGTTTCTTAGGGAAGGATCTTTGCACAAATATGACCCAGGATACTAATGTCTAATGTTTATGAAGCCCTATCTATTGATTCAACTTTCTTAGGCAATTTAAAAATGAATTCTAGGTTCAGCATTGAATGATGCTCTGATGACTTTGGGTGCTTTAGTTGCCTCACCTGTTAAATGGGGGTATCAGTGGTGAGGCTTCCCTGAGTAAATGCATGTGAAGTGCTTAGAATGGTGCCTGACACTCACAAACACCCAGAACTATCAGCTGCCTTTACTCAAATCCTACCTTTTTTAGTAAAACTAAGTTTCTAACCCAGATGTTTAGGATTGTTGAGGGATTCTCTATAAAGTAATAGAAAATTATTCTTCAGAGTCAGGAAGGAGCTGATGTTTATTGTCCATATACTTTGTGACAGGTAGTGTCTAGAAACTTGGTCTGTGCTATCCTAGCTCCTTCTCCCAAGAGTTACAGCTGATTTTTCTGATAAAGAGCTTAGACTTTGAGAGTTAACCAGACTTTCCAGATTTTAGATTTATAAAACCAGAGGCACAGAAGAGCAAGGAGTCATCCAAGGTCATGAGTGCCTGTCCATGCATTTGGTTTTACTGGTCTGACAAATTTCCTAGGTCACATTTTGGAAAATAAACCTATTAAAACAGATTGTAGAGCAGAAAGACTGGTTGGTTGGTGAAATATGGGGCAATATTTATCATTTTCACTTAACTGACATCCTCTTTGCAGACTTCTACAGTTCAGGATGGATGCCCTGTCTTTCCTACAGGACCTGGGCAAGGTCTTCAGCCTAAATGAAAATCAGACATTTGTGTGCATACCTCTGTGTGTGTCTGTGTGTGTGTGTGTGAGAGAGAGAGAGAGAGAGAGAGAGAGAGGTGAGTCATTAAAGAAGTGGTTCAGCTAAATAAAGGATCTCATTATGTGTGCTATTTTTATTCCTCAAATGTCTGCCTCCCTCTCCCCTCTTGAGGTTCCTACTGAAATCTGACAATCAGGGTTGAACTTCACTGTCAGCTTCCATTAGGCAAATCAAGCAGGAAAAAAGGAGTGTGAGTCTGGCCTTGGCAGGGAGCTGATTCAGCAGTGATAATCTGCTTGAGCTGGTGGGGGCCAGTTACCAAAGGGTTTAATTAGTCAGCCGAGGTGCTGTCTCCCCACTCCCACTCCCCTTCATTCACCAGCCTCTGAGTCTCTCCCTGCCTTCTCTACCTCTGATTCCTGGGAACAGAACAACACAAAACCACTGCTGGCCCCCAGCACAGGCTGCCCTGTCTAGGGCATTTCCTCCCAGGCAGTCTGATGGGCTTGCATCCACTGTCTCCTTCCTTCCGTCTCTTGGCTCAGCCACTGTGAGCAAGGCTTGACCCCCTCCTGGGAAAATGAGGCTGCACGGAGGCCAAAGCCACAAGGATCTCTTTCCCAGAGGACTAAAAATTACCCATTTTTCTCCCTGACTCTGTCTCCATCTTGCCTCCTTCATTAGTCATGCAGCCATTCATTCAAAAATGAAATCACAGTGTCGATAGTGTATGAAGCATTCTGGCTGGGTTGTAGGGAGGATTCAGAGAGGAGGTCTTTTCCCCCAATAAGTGGAGGATCTAGAAGAAGACGTTGAACGTAAAGAGGGGAGAGGAACAGGAGGCTGGTGGTTGTGTAACCGAGGAACAGGGACCCATGCACATGGTGCCTTGATGCATGACCCAACAATTAGTGTTGGAAGAAACAGGTTTTTATTCACAGGGGTGAAACCTTAGAGGGGCTGAGAGCACTTCTGCTCAGAGCCCTATCCTCCCACAGGACCCAGAACTTTCCTTGCTCCCTGTCAGGCTATAAGCCCAAACCAAGACCAATAGTTCCCCACATCCTTATCTTAAGCCAGCTGTGCAAACAGTTCTCCAGTCCCTCTGGAAAGTCTGCTCATGGGCTTCAAAGTCGCCATCCTCTTACAGCAGCTCCCTCCTTCGTGATCTGGAGTACGTTGTCCTCAGTCTCCATGCAATAGTCCAGGAAAGCATGTGCCATGATGCACTGGATCATAGTGGAGTCTGGGAAGGCACAAGTCCCAAGAGAGTGGATTCTCCATGTGTCCCTAGTCCCAAGGGTCCAGATAGAGTCCAGTTCTGTGAGGCAGCAGGTCAGTGTCTTGCAAGGCAGCGTTCTTGATGGCTTTGTAGTCAGCTGGAGTGGGCACAATCAGAACAGCACGCCTCCTTCCTTACTACACCAGGCTGCATGGTCAAATCCTGACTGCAAACTTCCTAGCTGCCACACCATGTCTCTTTCTCCTCTATACTCACTACCCACGGCATGGATGAATCCCTCTCTCCTTCAGACCACCCTTAGTTTAAATCCTGACCCAGAGCTTCCTACATGGCCCTATTCATTCTGAAAGTCGCTACACCTTTTGCCCCGGGGCAGTAGCATGGCTATTAGCTAGCCATCAGTGTGCCATAGATATGCAAAGTATTTTAAATGCTCTATCCTCTTCTTCCCCTACCCTCCAGCCCCCAACCATGGGCTGCAGGGACTTTGGGGACCCCTCGCTTGGCACCCCATTTCAGTTGTGGTCTCGAAAAATTAATTGGGGCAAATGGACCTCAGGTAGCTGCAGTATAAGATAGAAAATAACATGTGCAATAAGGTTAAGAGCGCTGGGAGCTCTGGGAGTTTGGAGGAGGATGACCCACTTCTAGAAAAGCACACTTCAAGGAGTGTCCTTGGAACTGGGTATTAAAGGTTGAGTAAGACATAATCAGATAGAGAGGGGAAGCTGCTGATCTCCCACGGTATCATCTCAGAGCATCTCACATTCCATCTTGGAGGTCACAGAAGCTCTCCAGCTATAACTGTTCCCTTGAGCTCTGTTCTGCCTCCTAACCTGAGCCACTTCTGCCTCTTCAACTGCTCTGGTGTCACAGTTGGACAGTGCCATTGTGCCTCTTCCCTTCCCTCCCCACCCAACCAATGCTAGGTCACAGGAGGACTTCCACCACAGAGGCTGAGCTGGTGTCACTTCCTTTTGCTTCTTGCAGCTCCTCCATTCCATGTACTTATACTGGGGTTGGGGATGGTTCTCTCTGTAGCTGTGTGGCGCATCTCCTTTTAGTCCTCTGCATTGTATGGCTCTGCTCAACTTAGTTTCTTGTAGCACCTGAGTTTCCTTCAGTTTTACAGTCACTCTCTTTAAGATTTTGGATCAATTCCTATAAGATGAGATTCAAAATGAAAAATGCTATGCCAGCCTGAAAATGCTTCTGACTTGCTCCCTGTTGACCATCATCCCAGGTCTGTGTCTCGCATCTTGTATCTTTATTAGGTGGTCTATGAGAGGAGGTTGGGTAAGGTGAGCTGATCCCCAACTGGTCTGAGAATCTCAGTATTGAGTGATCATAGTCCCAAGGACTCTTATCTCTCCCTATCCACTAAGCTTATACAAACTTCAGGCAATTAGTGCCCTTGGTGCAGAGTTGCTAGGTCAGCCACTACCAGTCCTCGTGATACAGCCTGCTCAGGGCTTCTATCTCTGTATTTTTTAATCTGACTGAGCTGGCAGGTGACTAGCATTCATCAGGGACCCAATCAGAGGCTAGATTCTCTCATTTCTCATGTGCCTTCTGGAAAGTACATACATACAAGGCTGCTGCTTCTTCCTCATGGCAATTTTCAACTTTTCAAAGGCAACAATCATTTCTTCCCAGTTCTGTCTCACCAGTTCCAGGCTACACATTCCAATTCTTGCTGGGTGAGGTCATGTGTCAATATACACAGATGGGAAGGCAAGACACCCTGGCACCTCCTGAGTCCTCAGTTCTCTTCCCTCCCTGCCAGGCTGCTTGCTCCTTCTCCAGGGGTCCAGTGCTTTTCTCCAAACAACTGGGAATACTAACCCAGCTCTGCATGTCTTATGATATATCCTTCAGCATTAGATGAGATGAGGTGAGATTAAGGGTTCAAAAAACATAAAGCTCTAACAAACATGAAGTATCAGTGTTGTTATTAAAAAGTCAACACTCTTTGGGGTGGAGATGGTTATTCCAGAGAATAGTATCTAGGGACCCTGGAGGGTGGTTCCTAAAGAATTTTAACCTTGAATTAATATTGTCACTAACAATGCAGAGGAAAGAATAGTCTTGGAGAGAATCCCAACTATGCTCCCGCTAGCTGCTAGCCTCAGTTTATGTCTGTAAACTGAGGACAAGTGGCTCTTCTTATACTGTGCTCATGAGGGGCTTCAAGGAAAACGATTTGAGGACATGCCCTGCACAGAGCAGTTGAGCGGCTGCCAGGCTTCATTGAGAAATGAGCTTGGTTCTCAGCAATCCAATGATGAAGGGGAGGAAGAGAACAAAACCCCCAATAAAGCCCTGCCTGTATTCCCAGAATAATCCTTGAATTTAGGGCACTAATCAGACAAGCCAGGCTCTGCTGTGGTCTTTCATCTCAAACAAAAGTCTGTGACACCAGGATATCATTATCACTTGTAGCTCATCAAAGTAAATTCAGCATTTGTGGGTAAATAGAACAGATCACAACGCATGTCTCTTGGAGGAGGATGCCCCAGCCACACAGACAATGCAGATGAGGTGGTGAAAGTGGGTCACAAGTCTGCAGAGCTGCCTCAGCCAGCCGCCTGTGCTTGTGCAGAATAGGACAGGGCCATTTTCTTTCTCTGCAGGAATCCAGATTTTGGCTGCCCTGGGCAAGCATGCAGAGGGAGACAGAGGAGTGGGATGGGCCTCCACACAGCAGCGTGCTAGCAAGAGCCGGGACTTTTTACCCTGCCATCCCATCGGCTGATCTGGCTACACAAAATGAGTGTGAATTATGGGGGCCTGCTGAGCCTTTGATTTCCCTCAGCTGCCATCCCAGCAGCTACTTTCCTGGAAATTAAGTGCATGTTTCATCTGCTTGCAGAGGGAATAAGAGTTTCATGTTTGCCTACTGCTTTGCCACCAGTGGTCTGGTGCCGCTCCTCCTTCCTCCACAGTTTCCAAGTGGCACTTTCCAAGGACACATGCCCCTCCTTTGGGGGCTGACTGGGGCCTGGAAGGCTTCCACTTAGAGATGCTGCTGCTTTCATGAGACAAGGGAAGAAAGCCTTTAGGGAGAAGGCTATTTGTCTATTTATGTGAGTCATTATCTTTTCTTCTTCTCCTCCCCTTTCTTCTTCCTCTTTCTGCTGTTTTCCTCTCTCTACTTCCCACCTTTCTTTTTGATGAGAATTTTTAAACAAGACTCCTTTTTTTTTTCTCTGCCCTCAAGTGAACTTTCTAAAGCAGGTCTTCTGGAACTTAAACGTGCAGACAAAACACCTGTGGATATTGATGAAATGCAAGTTCTAATTCAGTGTGTCTGGGGTCTGACCTCAGATTCTCTAGGTTTTATAAAAACTTAGGTGATGCCCTGGCTGGTGAGGCTCAGTAGGTTCAGGTGACATTCTGTGAACTGAAAAGTTGTGGGTTAGATTTCCAGTCAGGGCATGTGCCTACGTTTCCAGCTCAGTCCTCCATTGGGGACATGGGAGAGGAGCCGATCAATGTTTCTTTCCTTCTCTTTTTCCCTCCTTTCCCCTCTCTCTAACGTAAGTAAGCATGTCCTCAGGTGAAGATAAAGAAAAAACTCAGGCGATCCTGATGCTGTCTAAACCACACTTGGAGAGGCAAGGGTCTAATCACCTACATAACATCTTATTTCCCCTCTCAAAGACGCAAGGTGACTCCCTGTTGCTTATAAAAGTCTAGGCTCTAGAAACCATGTGAGACCTTTCTGCTCCTGGTCATTCATTCATTCATTCACTCATTCATACATTCAGCTAGTCAGCAAATGTTGTGCCTCCTGAAGGCTGGAGTGCTTATATTTCTTTCCAATGGCATCTCCTACCAGTCCCAACCATGGACGTCATGTCCTGCCCAGCACCACCTCCTAAACATCATGAGTTTCTGCCTCTGGGTCTTGGTCTTGAGCTCTGCTTGCCTTTTGAAATTGCTCCTCACCCTCCAAAATGGTTTTTAAATGTCAGCTCTGCTGAGAAATCCTCCCTGAGTTCTCCGAACATTTCCTTGAGTATCTCCAGGCATCACACACAAAATATTGGCCCAGCGCTTGCCACCTTCCAGGGCAATTTGGGAACTGTGTTTATAACCTCCACTAAACTGGGATTTTCTTTTTTAATTATATTTTATTGATTATTCTATTACAGTTGTCCCAATGTTTCCCCTTTGCCCTCTCTACCCAGCACCCCCCATTCCCTCAGGCAATCCCTACACCATTGTTCACGTCCATGGATCATGTGTAGGTTCTTTGGCCACTCCATTTCTTATACTGTATTTTACATCCCCGGGACTATTCTGTAACTACCTATTTGTACTTCCTAATCCCCTCACCTCTTTACCCACTCCTGGCACTGGAACCCAGGGTCGGGGAGCCTGGTGTGGGGCTGGGACTCCTCACTCCCAAGTTTATGCACCCAAATGTTTATCTACCACACATGGATGTGGAACCAACCCTTCCACATCTCCACCCTTACTACCAGTCTGGATGGATGTGATTTCTTTAATTCCATAGTAATCAGACTTCCATTCAACTCAATTTACGATGGTTCTAAGTGATGGATGTTCTATATTTTAATGTGTTTGTGAGAGGAGGCCAGCCATGTTTACTTATGCTGTCATCTTGACCAGAAGTCTAGCAGGATTTTCTTAAGAGTGGAGCTATCATTTTTCTCTCTTCTTATCTGCCCCTAATACTGGGTCAGAGATAGTCACATGCTCAATAAACAAATGAACATTAGGAAAGGATAAGCACCAACTCTCAAAAACCCAGGAGAACTAAAATGAATAGGTTGTTCCCAAAGTTAATTTTATAAAATAAACTTTTATTTTTGGAAAGTTCTAGGTTTACAGAAAAGTTATAAAAATAGTGCAGACAGTCCCCTTGCACTTCACACCCAGCTTCCTTATAATTAACATCCTATGTTAGTACAGTACATTTTTCACAGTTAATGAACTATTATTATTTTTTATTATTATTATTAACTAAATTCCATGATTTGTTCAGATTTCCTTAGATTTTACCTAATACACCTTTCTGTTTCAGAATCCCATTGTAATAATCAATCTTGATAGCCTGCAGGTGATGATTTGACATCTTAAAATCATAGGCTAAAACTATGCATATCTCTACCATCCCTGTGGATTTGCAGGTGCACAGAAATCATATTATGAGTCTTCCAACCACCAACTCCAACATCTGTGCTTTGCTTCCCGCCCAACGGATGTCCCAACCTAACAACTGCCCACGTTTATAGGAACAGACTGTTGCCTACACTTTTCCTTCAGTCCTCTTACCTCCTGACTGAACTGCTGCTTCCTTGTGTGGCGCCGTGTGACATGGCATGCCCCCTCCTTTTATGAACTGTAAGTAATAGACTCTTCTTTCAAGGTAGTTATCTCCTTGTGTGTCATCTTACCATAGCTGATTAAAACAAATCCCAGGTACATTTTAAAACAGTTGGCACACTGAGCTGGGTGGTTCAGTGATAGACAGTGATGACATGCCTCTAAACGGCTCTTGGCTTACTGAATTGAATTCACAGAAGGGCATGCACTGCCTGGAAAGTCACCATGGGCTATTGACACACTTGCCCTTTACCCACCACTGCCTTTTGCTGTGTCTGTTGAAGTCTGCCTTGATTTGCCACCCTCAGTTGTTGTGGGACCTAAAGGAAGAAATCCCAGGACTCCTGTATAGCTCAGGGTAGCTGTAGGCCAGAGAATTATCCCCAGTTGGCACCCCATGACACTTAAGATGTGCCTACTATCTGGGCAAAGAACCCTGGGGATACCTAGGGTAATTGGTTAACTAACAAGCCAAAGGTTCTGCTCAAGGGAGGAGAACAGGTTTCTTCAGTGTTGAAGGTGGGTCTCATCTCATCCACAAACTGAGCAGCACCAGGAAGGCCAGGGCCTCCCACAGGGTTGCTGTAGGCTGGGCATTGTATCTACTTTTTTCAAAATTACTTAGCTCAGCACCGTTTCTCCCCACCTGTTTATTGAGGTTGTTTTGCATATTTGTAATTTCACTTGATTTCTTTTTATCACATATTCCAATACCAGAACACACCTATCAGAATGTCAAAATCCACAACAATAACACCACCAAACTCTGGTCAGGATGTAGGACAATAGGAAATCTAATTCATTGCTGGGGAGAATGCAAAATGGAAAGGCCACTTTGGAAGACAGTTCGGCAGTTTTTTACAAAACTAAACATACTCTTACCACGTGATACAGCAATCATGCTCCTTGGTAAATACCCAAAGGAGTTGAAAACTTATGTCCACACAAACGCCTGACCATGGATTTCTACAGAAGCTTTATTCATAATCATCAAAACTTGGAAGCAACTAAAGTGTCCTTCACTAGGACAAATAAAGTCTGGTACATCCAGATAACAGAATATTATTCTGCACTCAAAACAAATGAGCTATTAAGCCATAAAAAGACATGGAGGACTCTTAGATGTATATTACTAAGTGAAAGACGCCAGTATGAATAGCCAATATGCTATTCCAACTACATGACATTCTTAAAAAAAGAAAACTATGGAGACAATAAAAAGACCAATGTTTGCCAGGGGGTAGGGGGCAAGAGAGGTATGAGCAGGTAGAACCGAGTATTTTCAGGGCAGTGAGTACTCTGCATGTTGCTGTAATGGTGGATACATGTCATTACACATTTGTCCAAACTATGGACTTTGGGTGATTGTGATGTGTTCATCAGTTGGTTCATCAATTGTAACAAACGCACCACCCTGGTGGGAGAGGTTGATAACAGGGTAGGCTGTACCTCTCTGGGGGCAGGGCATATATGGGACATCTCTGAACTTTCCTCTTATTTTGCTTTGAACCTAAAACTGTCCTTAAAAAAAAATAAAGTCTTAAAGCAAAATAACCTACCCATTGTATTTTTAAGTCTTTCCAGCAATGCACCTGCTCCATATTTTCGAGGTGTTCTTGACACAGAAACTGGGTGTCCCACTTCTCCTTGTCCCTGGAAGGATTTGTCCTACTGCTTTTGTGGCAATTTTCAAGCCTTTCATAAGAGTTTCCCCAGAGTATATTCCATGTGCATGGTGCTGGAGTGGGTGAAGACATATGCACTTATTTATTTATTTTTTATCAGTTCAAACACGCCCAATTTATTTAAGCTGCACTGACTATCCTGTGGCCTCTGGGAATGTGTGTAATTCTCAGAGGCCGTGTTTAAACTATAGCAAACTGAAAAATTTATTTTTAAGTAACAACTTACAGATCTAATAACCAAGGAAAGCTACACTGAACAGAGATGTTGTAAATCTATTATTCTAAGTATCTGCTTTTCTGACACAATTTTTCCTATAGCCTTTGAAACATTACATTTCTGCCAGACAGGCACACATGAATTCCCAAACTGACTTGACAGATTTTTACAGCTTTCCCATGACTCACATCACATGCTAGAAATACCCTGTGAGGATAAGGCCACCAGAGGGGTGAACCTACTGAGCCAGATAGTGTGAATCACAAGACATAGGGATTTGGAAAGGTCCAGCCTAGTGTGGGATAGCCAAGTTTGTGGGGTGTGAGAGTCTAATCCAGTGCAATGATGGGAAGTTGGGTCAGGTTATCAGGGTCTTCTTAGAAGTCCCTATCTGTATGGCAGAAACATCTGTTTGGGGTCTATGTTGGAAACGGCCAACAAAAGCTGGGCTGTATCACAAGTGATGTCCAGTCCTGGGGCCTTGGGTATGTGGGACTATGTGGGCTATGTCTAATCTCCTACAAAACCATTATAGTATTATATTTACCATTAATTATTCTCTGTTCTAGGATTTCTATGTGGTTATTTTTATAGATTCCCATTCTCCACCCTGGAACCTATTTTCTTAGTTATATTAATCAGAGTTATTCCAAAGTCTTTGCCTTAACATCTGTCTTAACTCTAGGTCTATTTCTTTCTTCCATTTTATTTTTCTTCCCCTTGGCTTTCCATCACTTGCTCCTGTCTCCTAATATGCATGATATTTTTTTAATTGAATGCCAGGCATTTTTG
The DNA here is from genome assembly GCA_007922815.1 of Macrotus californicus. Lineage (NCBI taxonomy): Eukaryota > Metazoa > Chordata > Mammalia > Chiroptera > Phyllostomidae > Macrotus > Macrotus californicus. Next base: position 27,229 of record VMDR010003164.1, read on the forward strand.
TAAGAAAATGTATAGGGCTCTGGATAATTTTATATTTTTTTCCAGGGAGGACTTGAGGTTATCCCAGCTATTAGGTACGAATGCCTTCAATCAGTCAGAGACTGAGATGATTTGAGGCTAGATTTAAGGATCTATATGGACTTGTCTATTTTTGGCTAATATAGTAGTCCCCCCTTCTCCATGGTTTCACTTCCCTGGTGTTAGTTACCCAGGATCAACCGCAGTCTGAAAATATTAAATTTCCCAACCATCATCATCATTTGTTTCTGACATTCAACCATCAACATCATCCCAGCTCAATGATCCAGAATCACTGGAAGGAGATGATTTTCCTTCCAAGACACTGTGAGAAGGTCAACAGTAGCCTAACACTAATCACAGCACCCACGTCCTTGACCCTGTTTCATCTCATCACGTGGTTGGCACTGTATCATCTCAAGTTATCAAAAGAAGGGTGAGTACAGTACAGTACGATATTTTGACAGAGAGAGGCCACATTCACATAACTTTTATTACAGTATATTGTTATAACTGTTGTTTTATTATTGTTAATATCTTACTGTGCCTACTTTATACATTAAACTCTCTCATAGATATTTATGTGGAGGAAAACACACTATACATAGGGATCAGGGCTATTACAGTTTCAGGCATCCACTGGGGATGCAGTGGATAAGTAGTACCCTCCCCTCAACCTGTGGGTAAGGGGGAGGGGGCTACTGAACTCACTCTTGGAGCATAGCCCTTTGGCATTCTCAATTAAAACTCACCCATGACTCCTTAGACAACTTCTTGATTCTCCTGAAATCCAATTTTGTTTGCCTAGCACCACAAGACTCCTAAGAGCTCTGCTTATGCATATATATTTCCCTGAGCTGTCATTTTCTGCTTTATCAGCTTTTGACCAGCTCAGCTTTGGATTCAGCAAATGGCATGAAACCAAATGTCTCTGCAGATTCTATTCCCAAGGATCTTGACACCTCAAATCTTGGAAATCCTGGAAGCCCGGCACTCTCATTTCTACCCCATGCCACGATGGTGTGGAAAGCTCTAGGCTATCCCTTTCTACTGGCCAGAGAGGCTCCAGGCTGGGACTCAGCAAACATCCTCAAGAAGGGAAATCATTGCTCACTTGGTTTCTCAAAACTGTGTTGCCTTGGTTGTACGCTGAGGACATCAAAAAGATATTTTTATTTGCTTGTTTCTGATTTCATCAGGAATTCACAGTTGCTTTCAATGAGATGATAGTTTTAAGAGAGGATGCTCACTGTACGTGGAAGCAGAGCACTCAAATAGTTCAGACTGAATGCTCTGCTTAAATGGATAGAGGGTTAGGAACAATGTATCCAGTGGCATAAGTTATAAGCAATGGTGTACTAGTAAATGTTAAACATGGGAGGACAGATTGGTCCTGTTTCAGGGACACACAGGCTACTCAGGCTCATCTGTTTGCTGTGTTTGTCTCAGTATTTGGAGACCTTCCAATTTTTTCCAAAGGATCCATAAATCTGTAAGTTGGCATAATATTTCCTATTTTTCAAAGTTGGCCACTGAACTTGGGTCTGGGGTCCACACTGTACGGCTGAATTGAAGATAGTGAATCCCTGTCTCCCAGAGGAAACACATTTTGTTACGGTGCAGACTGGGCTCCCTGGAAAGCAGACACTGAGATAGATGATGTGAAAAGTTTATTGCGGCATGCTCTTGGAAATGAGGAAAGAGGAAGTACCAGGAGAAAGGGGGTGGGATGGGCAAAGAAGCAACATTGGGTAGAAGGAGACATTGAACTGTGATGCACTTTGAACAGAAGCCTCAGCCAATGTTATGGGGGATTCTCAAGATAGAATGACCTTCAGAGCTGCCCCAAGTTGGAGTGAGAGGACCCAGCTCTCACCATCACATTTATCTGTCATGGGATGCAGGCTCTTCCAGGAAGGGGTGTGGTCTGCTATTAAGTGGCTCTCTGCTGCTAAAGCCATACCCCAAGGGAGCTAAGAGCTGATGACTGTCAGCTGGCAGTGCTTCCAGCAGCAGGGTGATAGGTCCTTATTCCCAGATGGCAATGTCCACTACAGATCAAGAGCTCAGAGGGGACCTGAGAAAGAGGAAGGTCACCTTCCTCTCTGGATTCAAGAGGAAGAATGTTGTATTTAGTTAGAAATATTGATTATTTAGGAAGTATCCAGGATGATGCCTGCGAGAGCCTTGATGATGTTTACAACCTTATTGAAGTAGAATGTCAGTCCTCTCCTGAGAGTGGAGACTTGAACACAAGTTGACATTGCCACTCCAGCGAGTATTGGCAAAGCTACCACACACATAGAATCTTGATGACCCCATCGACCAACTCGCTCACTTTACAAATGAGGACACTTGGGCTTGAGGAAGTTGGATGAATGGCCTGATCACAGCTGGCTAATCCCTGTTAGGGTGAGAACCAGAATGAGAATTCCTCACTAAATCCAGGGCTCTCTCACTCTCTGCACCATTACGTCACTTCTGCTCTGTCCCATCTACCAGTTTAGCCTTGCAATCCGGAAGCCTAGATTTTTAATACCCACTGCAACTGTGATCACAGAGATTCTGGCGAGACATTACACACCCCCTAATGAGTGTGAACAAATTAAAATATTATGTTGGAGTAATTTATGGACTCTGTCAAGGCAAAAATGAGAAATCCGATTTGCATAGAGCACTATTGATTAGCATGCTGTATCATTGCTCTGCATGCCATTCAGGATGGTGTTCAAGGAACTCTGAGATGAGAGGGAGATAGACACACAGGGAGCGCAGAACGTCTCTATTTGTGAGCCGACTAAAACACATCGCCAACCCCAGCTGCCTCTGTCACCTCTCCTCATTCCCCCAGCACTAGAGCACTGACAGATCTAAATATGAAGAAGAAAAATGTCTCCGGCAGGCTGTTATTTTGCTGCCTGAATTGTGTCAAGGAAGTGTAAATATAATCACATTTTATCCGCCAATCTGAAATGGATTTCAGAGGAAGGGATCACAATGTTAGGAGAAATCTTTTTTGTTGTAGCATGCCTTGAATGAAAATAACTCCCTTGTTACCATCAGTAATGTGTTCAAGGGAGGAAAAAAACAGTACAGTTCATGACAGAATTACCAGGCAATTCAATCAAAACCCCTTGCCTCGCTTTTTAGGTTATAAGGAAGACAGGTAAGTCCAAGATTTGCCTCGATAGCATGTGGATTGTTTTGAAAATTTTCACTGAACCATCTGCATCTCCATTGATGATGCTGAGTGCCCCTGCAGAAACACTGGCCCCTCCCAAGGCAGCCACTGAATCTCTTGGTTGGCCAGTCCTATGCCCTTTCAGGAGCCTTTTAGTTCCAGAGCAGGATGAATGGGCTCTTGTTGCCCTTGAGTCCTAAATACACTGCATCTATCGCCTAATCATTAATTACGTTGGTTTTACTCTTTAATTCAATGAATACATATGCAATTGCCAGTCAGATCTATTCAACCACTTGATAGCCAAGATGAGCTGAAATAATTGGATCTCAAAACAGAGGTATCTGATATTTATTTGGACTATGGAGACTTTGTGTGTGTGTGCATACACACACACATATGCATATATTCATTTAACTTTTTTAAATATTTAAAATCAGTCCTAAGTACACCACTCTTTCTTCACCAGGATAGCCCTCTGAGCATACCAACTGCCCCCCCCATCCCAGAGGACAAGCACCCCTTGAAGGAGGATACAATGCATGAAGGGCTTGCAGACTATCCTGCAGCAGCCAGCCACCTGAGATCAAGCAGTGTGTTTCCCACTGCTCACTGTTGTCACAGCGCATGTAATGCTGCTTGAATTAAGAGCAGGGAAAGCAGCAAAGATCACCTTAGGTGTCTGCCAATAATGTGACTTGACATTTTAAGCTGGTCTCCTATTACTTTTGCTCTTTTCACCGAGAAATGTCCACATGACACCTTCTCAAAATTGTCAAAGTACAAATGTGGCCCCAGTGCCCCCCCGCTCACCACACAGTTGCATTCTTGGATAAAATTACGGATCTAAATTTAGAAGTAGGCCAGGCTTTGAGGCCTGCCCTTTGTTTGAGGTCTAACGCATGAAAGACCTCGTGTTGGGGAATTTTCAGGCTCGCTCGGAAGAGGGCATTTAACCCAGTTTGCTCGCCAGTGAATGCATCCGAGCTGATGGGGCTGCAGGAGAGCCACCCTGCCCGCCTGGTGGTTTCTCTGCACTTTGAGAGAGATTCTATCTGATGTCAGTGGGAGCTCTATTTCAAAAAGAAGCCAGGACACAAGAACCTGCACAGAGAAATGGGGAGCCAGGGTCTGTGTTTCAGAAAATGTCTCCCCGGGTTTGAGAGCCGGCACCACCTCTGTGCCTAGGGCAGCTGCGATTGTATTGCTTAGAGAGTGCTGGGCGGGGTGATGTTTTCTTGAGACGAGAGAATCAGAGTGGGAACATTCAGCCGGTATATTTGAAGGCAAAACCTCTTTCCCTAGTAAACAATTAGGAAAGCCATCGCTTGAGGCCATGTTGGTTTTCCCATTATCTCAGCCTCTACTCTAATGAAAGAAGAGCATTTCCCTAAAAGCACGCCAAGTCCTGGCTGTCCATTAGTAAAAGGGAGTGAATATGAATCTCAAGCATTTTCTCTTTTACTCTGAGCCAGATAGTTAGCACAACTTTTTTTCCCCCCTGTAAATGCCTATAATCAAGGCCCTAGGTAGGACGTAAATGAATAAATTATTATCTTTGACAATGTCATCATAAGCAGAATACCAGTATTTTTTAGGTTTCTCTTTGTTGTGGCAAGTTGTATCGATTAGTTTTCGTTGTGTAAAAAACAAACCCCTTTATTTATTTGTTTATTTTTGACTCTTGGGTCTACCCAGTTTTTTTTTTTAATCCCCCCTGAGGAAATGTTTACTGATTTTAGAGAGAAAGGAAGAGAGAGAGAGAGAAACATTGATGTGAGAGAGAAATATGGATCACTTTCCTCCCGTATACACCCTGACTGGGAAACAAACCCGCAACCTAGGTATGTGCCCTGACTGGGAATCGAACCAGTGACCCTCTGATGTCCAGGACATCCAACCAATTGAACCACACTGGCCAGAGCTGGCCTACCTAATTTTTAACTTTGGGCCCACTCAGATGGTCCAATATAATCTTCTTATCCAAGGTCCACTGATTAGAAAACATAACTCCATTTGCAACTTTAATTCCTACCTTGTCATGTAGTCTAACTATGTAGAGGTTCTGGAGATTAGAGCGTGCACACCACTGGAGGGCTGTTATCCTGAAAAACAAGATACCTCATAAATATCTACAGCTATCTGCTTCCTCCTGCAGCTAAAGTGCATTCACATCTGAATTTCGAAAGGTCAGGGCCTACATGAGCCAGGGCTGAATTTTTTCCTACTGAAATCACTATTTGGCCCTAAATGCTAATGAAGTTAAAGGGAAGTTTACATTGCACATTGGGAAACAAGTCAGAGAATCATATAAAATAAAGTAGGGTTTTAGGCGGGGATAGCAATCCATACAGGAAGAAAGGAAATTAATATATATTGAACACCTACACTGTTCCACACAATGGGACAAGCCTATATATTTATTCATTCAACAAACATCTACTGAACTCCTTTTTGATTAATAGCCTCTGTCAGAGTCTAGGTTCTGGGGATACCCTAAAGGAGGTGAACAGAATTCTTGCCCATAGAAGTAGCAGAAAAGCTAAGCAAAACAAAACAAAACAACATAAAAACAAATACACAAGCAAATAATGTCGTATGATGACAAATGCCGTATTAAGGAGGACAGGGAAAGTGAGTTATGGAAAACAGATGGCATTGCATTATTGTCCCCATGGCTCCAGAGGCAGATGTCCCAGCCACCAAGGCTCAGTGTGCTAGACAGAAAGATGTGCAGTGAGGAGAGCTGTGTAATTCCAGCAATGACAATGTCCAGTCTCACATAGTCTTCATTTGTAAAAAATCCCCGTCCCCGTTGCCCGCCTGCAGACATATCAGGGTGGCCTCAAAAACAGGACAGCTTCACTTCGCATGTGCTGCCATCTCCAGTGAACCCATGGGAGCCCACCTCTCTAGTCTTCTCTAGTAAACTGAAGTCACTCTTACCTGCAGGTTCAGAGGCATGCAAATGAAGGGGCTCAAGATCTGAAGTTGCTCTGTGCTCATCCATTCTGTTTGCATCTCTGGACTCCCCAAACTATTAAAACCCTGTGAGGAGCCCATCTGAAGAATTCAACAGCATCAGACAACCCACTCTGTGGAAAGAAGGCAGGAAAGCAGTCTTTACAAGTTGTACAGAGATTATTTAAGTCCACCCCAAAGGGACAAGTCAGGCCATCTGCTGCGGGCTGACTCCTCCCTAGAGGGAAGAGGATAATGAGCAGCCACAGGTGCCCAGAGGGGAAAGACCACCAAGCTTCTCTGCTGCCTCTCTCCCTCTGCAGCCCAGGTGTAATGGATAGTCATGCTGTTCCTATTCTTCACTCCTCTCCTATCTACAACTTTTGCCTTGTGAGTGTGCAGTCCCTCCCTCCCCACCAGGGGTGGAGTACATCTCTGGCCTCATTGATAGGGGGCTTGCTCATGTCAAGTGCTATGGACATAGTGATTGTAGCAGAAATATACAAGCAAAGGCTTGAAGCGTGCGCATGTGGTGACCCTTTTCTTCTTGTATTTCTACCATTGTCATGATAGCTTGCTCTGCACAGCCTGCAGGTCCAATGTGGATGAGAGCTTGGGGAGCAGCAGGAGCAAATCCACAACTGGGAGGCAAGAGCAACCAGACTGAGTCCAGATCAGTGGACCCCCAGCCGGGTCCAGGCACATGAAAGAGAATAAATGATTGTTACTTTAAGCCATTGAGTTCTGAAGTGGTTTCCTACGCAGCATTATTGTTGCAATTAGCTGACTGACACACAGGGGAGCAGAGTTTCCCCTGGTACAAATCTTGATCATAGTAACAAATATTCAAATAAGTTCCTTGAAGCCATCAGGAGGAATATATTCTGAGAGCAGCAGCTGAACATGGGGCCAAGCTGGGCCTGAAACATCAGCAGAGAAACTGCACTGAGGGAGTCTTATTAACTAGAAAACTCCAGAGCTGACTCACTTGGTGACCCCAGGGATCAGGGGTCACACTTTCTCTACAGCCAGTAGCTCTGCTCTGCACATGACTCCTGCTGGACTGAGTTATTTTGGATCTGTTCTCGTGACTCTGGGGCTTAAAATAGTCACTGCTGGGCCATCTGTCTTGGGACCCGTCTCCCTTCTGAAACGTACAGCAGCTGTGGCTGAAATGAAAGCAGCTCCTGTTAAGGAAGTGAACAATCTCTCGGCTTTCCTCCATCCTACGAGTGTGCCCTGGAGAGAAAATAAAATAGAGGGCATTTGGCTGCCAAAGAAGGATAAGAGCTTCCGAAGGGAGCCCAGGAGATGCTGGGCAGATAGAAAACGAGAACTGGGGTGGCTGCCAGAGGGCCTGGAAAGGAGCCAGGTTTCGTCAAGTTCAGACAAAGATGCTGTCAGCTCGAGGTGCAGGAGTGAAGGAGAGCAGCGCAGACCACGGCTCTGGGGCAGCAGAGCAGCAGCACCTGGAGGAAAGGACGCCGAGTCAGGGGTCAGAGCTCCAGAGCCGAAGACTCACCTCCGCCATCAAAGCTGTCACCCTGTGACCATCTGCAAGTCTCTGCAAGTCACAGCCGGAGCGTTTGCGCCCTTAAAACGGACTGTGTAAACTGTGTAGACCTCAGCAAAATGTAGCCAGTGTCAGTCAGGTCCAGATGGTCATTTCAGCAGGGCAGAGTAGGGTCTGTCCTTTGTACTGTAGTATATAGTCCATTTCCGGGACTTAGCCGAAGTGGATATGCACAGGCGTGCACCCATACTTTGATTATTAAATTACTAAATGCCATGAATACATATACTAAAGAAATGTTACTCAAATTCTTGGCAAAGTAAGAAACAGCTGTTGTCTTTACCCAGAAGCTTGCTGGAAGTTGCATCCTAATGCAGAATAGTTAGCAATAGTCAACCTCTCCTCCTGACACTCCTATCTGAGCAAGAAGAGCATCTGCTGTCCTGAACAGGAGTCCAGCTGCCAAGGAAAAGTTACTTGCTAGTGTGGAGCTGATGGGGACCAAGGGGGAAGCTGGTAATCATGAAGATGGGGCAGGCCTCTGGGAAAGCGCCTGTCTTCCGTCTCTCTCTTCCTGAGAGGCGTGTCTTCCTGGTTTGCAAGCATTTCCACAGTGTGACACCAGCACTGGCGTTGGACACACCCTGGTTGCCACTTATGACCTGTATGATCTTTGCAAGGCTGCTTAATCTTTTCTCGACGTTTCATTTTCCCCACTGTGAAATGAGTATTCGTAACATACTTCACACGGTTGTTTAGAGCAGGGGTGGGTAAACTACAGCCTGCAGGCCAAGTCCACCTGCCAACCATTTGTCTAAATGAAGTTTTATTGGCACACAACCAGGCTCATTTGTTTCCCTGTTGTCTATGGTTGTTTTCCTGCCTCGGTGGCAGAGTTGAGTAGCTGTGACAGGGCTACCGAGACCTGAAAAGGTTACTATGTGGCTCTTCATAGAAACAGTTTGCCAGCTCCTGGTTTGAGGAGTAAGTGAAGTAACAAATACAAAACGTCTAATACAGAATCCAGAACATGGCTACAGTTGTGAAATGTTGTCGGTCAAATGGGAATCAATAGAAACAGCTGCTTGGAGTTTTTGAAGAGGAACGTTGTTGACAAAAACAAGCTGAGGCGGGGCATGTGGACCACAGGCCAGCAGGCAACAACAGAGGTGCCATAGGAGGCTGTGGAAACCCAGACACATTGACACAGCCTGGCATCCCCATCAGAGGCCCAGGAAGGGATGCACATGGGAAAGCTTGTGAGGCTCCAGGGGAGTGAGCCCAGGGCAGAAAGGATGGGAGAGCTGGAGATGGGGACTGGCAGGTTTTCCCGTGAGTATTTATTTTAGAGAAAGTTCTTGGCAGAAAAGTGGTTAACCTGTTACATAGGAGTGTTCTCAGGGAGCAGCGGGGAGAAAATGTGCTTTCCCACCTGGAAAGCTCGTGTGCTGTGTGGGGTGCAGGAGCTGCCTGCAAAGCTGCTGGCTCCACCACAATGCTTCCGATAGCCTTCACTGGCCACTCTCCTTAACCCTCACATGTAACTGTACCTCTTTCAGTCCCACCACAATTCATCGTTTTAACACCCTCTGTCAGCCAAGCTGTGCTTTGCCCACTCAGGTGTTTCTCGTGCTGCCTTAAAAATTTCAGTGGCTCACTCAGCACGCCTTTCAACGTGAAAAAGAAAACCAGAAGTGGGAGCAGCTGTAAGCAGGTTGCTGCCAGATGAAGGGGAGCAGAATGGTGGAGAAACATTCAAAACTCTTTTTTTTTTCCAAATAAAAGAAAAAGAAAAGTACAATCATGAGAGCATTCTGAAATGGGCTGAATATTCCATTTTCTCAAAGCAGTTGCACTCAACACTAGCAGCTTTATACTTTCTGGATTTCGAGTAATTTGAATTCTGACCGTCCATCAATGCCAAGCCACTGCGTCCTGTTCAAGAATTATTTCTTTTCTTTGCAAGCGAGGATGTCTTAGCAACAAAATTCCAGAGTTACTATTTTATTATAAAAATAGACTTAAAAGATCAACTATTGTCCATCAAAGGCCTGCTGTGTGTCAAGCATTGTGCAAAGGGCTTTCACACACATAGCTTCATTTAATGCTTGGAAGAAGCCTTCCAGGTTTTAGAGACCTGTGCAGAGATTCAGCACCATCCGGCTATATGCCTAGGTCATACAGCCCGTGGCAGGGTCAAAATTCGAACAAAGTCTGTTGGATTGTAATCTCACCATCTTTTCAAGTTCACAAAGCCACCTTGTGAAAGACAGCCTCCAGAGTTGCCCAGAACACAGCAGGGGCAAGTGGAAACACATGCCTCACACAGAGGAGCAGAGGCTTCTAAGAAGCACAAAATTTGGGGCATTGTGCCACACCAGACCTGCCTGCCCACCACCCTGCTACTGAACGGCAGCCCCTAGAAATGAGTCTGACCACACACTGCTTAACCTCAGTAAATCCAGGCTTCATCACTAAGTTGCCAATCAATGCCATTGACCTGTTTTCCAACTTGAGTCGCATCTTCTCCCAAATGAGACTGAAGGTGGACATTGTTTCCTGACTTAGCTCTGGGCAAGAAGTAGAGGACACCTTTTCAAAGAAAACAATCCAAAAGCACATTTTAATTTTCCTATACTTAGCAGAGACTCTTGAAGTCAATCTGCCCTTCAGCGATGCTTTCCACTTGACTAGATTTAATAGTGTTTATGTATTTTCAGCCTGCTTTCCCAGCCAAACTTACAGCATATTGTAAATATCCTGATGATGCTATGTGTTCCCATCAAAAGTTTTTGTGCACAGAGAACACAAGTAAAACTCCAGCTAAACATTACCTTTACCCAGTTCAGCTTTTGTGCTTTCTGTATGACTCCCAGAGCCTCCTGGGAAAGTTTGACATGGGTGATAATTTGACTGTCTCCTGTGAGGCCACATGTGAATAGTCCAGGACTTTATCACTAGAAAGAAGACCATCTCCATATGCACACATGGATCCTGAATTTCACCTCACCTTTGGAATGCTCTCATTCCAACTACAGCTGAGACCATGACCCTGTCCCTTGAGGCCACCACCGTTTGTCCTCCAACACCTTTCCAAGCTCTAGTCCAAGTGTAGACCCAAGTCCCTTTCCTTGGTTGCTCTTTTTTATATAATGCAGAGAACAATGTGGACTTCATAAAAAGCAATCCAAGAAGCACAGTCACAGCGAATAGGTTGCTGCTGTTTTCTCCCTCCAGGTTTCTCTTACGCAGCCTGGGACGCCCTCACTTAACATTGCCCATAGGTTCTGCGACTTGAACAGAAAAAAAGCAATTTTATCAAAGACTAATTGTCATAAACAAGAAATAAGTCCCTACGGCTTCTCATCAATATTATAATGAGATGCACAAGATGACATTATTCAAGGACCTGCTGTAACTTGTTGGTAGATGCAGAGACTGTGATCATATGACTACTTTATCCTGCCTGTTACTGTCCCTTTAAACTTGATTCCATGAGGTTAATTTTGCCCTCTGTGAGGATTCTCCTCGCTTGTAAGTCCTTGCTTTCTCTGCTCACTCTTAGACAATAGGACACCTAGAACTTACCTTAAATCACAGACACAGATTTACTCAGAAAGGAGAACGTTCACATCATCGTTTAAACAGAGACTCTGATCTTGGCTGGGAGCCTGCAGTAAGAAAGAAGCAGAGTGGTCAGTTTTCTCAAGTTTCTCTTCCTGTGCCTTCTCCTCTGTACCCCCCTCCATCCTCTGTCAGGTCCCTGCCAGCCCCACAGCTTCATCCTTGCAGAGGTGTCCAACCCGTGGCCTGTGGGCCACATGCAGCCCAGGACAGCTGTGAATAAGGCCCAATACAAGATCATAAATTTACTTAAAACATTATGAGATTTTGTTTGTGATTACATGTTGCAATTAATTTAATGTGTGGCCCAAGATAACTCTTCTTCTTCCAGTTTGGTCCAGAGACGCCAGAAGGTTGGACACCCCTGTGGGCTGATATACAGAGGAGGAAGGGACAGGCAGGAAAGGTGCTTCTTAAACTAGCTCCGGCATAATTGGGCTTTTTCTTCTCCGGGGCTGTTTGGTTGTTTCAAATTGTTGCTTTCTCATGTGGTGCTTTGGGTGTGGCTCCCTTGACCTGGGAACCCAGGTGGATGTGGTGACTTACATGTCTGTCTTCAGCCCCTGGGCATCCAGCATGGTGCTCCAGCCTCCTTCTGCTGGGGTCTCCTTGCTGCTCCGAAGACTCAAGATGACCACACAGCTGCTCTCTCTGCAATGTCCCCCAAGTCTCCTCCTGGGAATTCTCACATTTCTCATACCCTGAGATCTTTGGCTGGCCAGCCTCAAAGCCAGCCTCCCCAGGCACCATCACCACGGCAGGAGGTCAGCCGTCCCAGCATCCTCCACTAGGGACGTCTTGGGCCAGAGTCAGATACAGTCCAAATCCACTTTCCCATTCTCAGCCATCAGTCTCCTGAAAACAAGAAACACATTTGGAAGCTTTCAACAGCGTTTCGAAGCCCCTTTCCCTCATGTGCTCTGGGGAAGTGACGCAGCATTACAGCTGCCCCTTGTAAGGATATTCTCCAGAGTATTTCCCATCATACCTTACTCTGTATAGCTGAATCTGCTAAGCTGTAAAGCAGGTTCTCCTTGTTTCCTCTTAAGTAGCTGCATATGCAGATTTACTTCTCCTTAATTCAGAATGGAAAGCTAGCCATTGACAGAAAGTAGAAACCGAGGCAGGAGCCTTGCTCTGCTTTTCTGCCTCAATGTCTTCCTCTTTTCCTAGGAAGGTTGCCATCCTGCCTTGCATGATGAAACATTCTCCAGACATTGGATCCATAGGGAAAGAGTCTAAAAGGAAGATTCTAACATAGGTCCCCAGACAGATCCCTCTCTATCAATCTACTTCCCGATATGAGCTGCAAGCCTCTCCCCATGACTCTGGGGTGATGCATAGAAGTCCCATCTTCGATGGCAGGGAGATTCTGTCTGCTTGCTTCCACTAGAGGCAAGCCATATAGTGGAAATAAAATGCAAAATGTAGATTTAGGAGAGGTCCTAAACAGCCTATAGATGGGAAAGTAACAGAAGCTAGCTTGCAGAAGGAGAAGGAAGTTTCTGAGATAAAATGCCACAAACAAGAGTCTGGCATGACAGTCCAACCTGATCACCAAGGTCTGTGGCACCAGGGAAAGAAAAGTGAGACATTGTGTCTGTAAAAGTCAGCACAACTCAGACATGGGGTCCCACCCACCTCTCCTCACCCCAACATCAGAGTAAACACAGAACAAAGAAGAAGGGCAATTTCCCTGCAAGCCATTGAGGGAGGCCACTGTCAGGATCTGGAGGTGGGTGGAATGTGGCAGGCCAGGCAGAAGAATTAGGGGCAGATCAGCACCTCCTGGGATCAATACACCTGTGTTCAGACGGTGAACCAGCCAGAGGAAGACACAAGAGGGTATGTGATAAGGCCACACTGCTTGACAAGTGAGGGTATTTTTCCAGCAGAATTCGGGGCAAACATTGAAAATGACCTTAATTAGTATCCAGAAGCTTGTAAGGCCTAGCAGGATAAATACATCCTAAGGTCAGCATGACATCTACAAAGATACCATTCATTTGATGAGAATTGTTCATGTAGAGTAACGAGCGGGGAGTGGTCAGGAATGGGCACTGGCTCCGCTTCTTAAGGGCTGACGATCTCCTTCAGAGGGTCTCAACCCTCAGGTGACATCCTGGGACTTTCAAAAAGTAAACGCGTTCTGGGCCCCATGTCTGGAGTTCTGATTCCATGGTCTAGGATGAGTCTGGAGCACACAGAGATCATAAAAAACAATGCAAATGACACTGGTCCACAGCACTGGTTAAGAGCCACTGAGTTAAGACTTGGAAAGGTTTATACCTCTTTCCACCTTTTCCATCTGCTTCTGTCTAACTTGTAACTGATTTTCCTTGAACACATCAGTGAGAAAAGGCTGGGGAATAGAAAATGCTGAAACAGATAAGGTTTCGATGGCTGGGGATGCTGAAAGCAGTGATTCAGGGCCTGTGTATTGTGAGTGCATTTCCATAGTCCATTTACCAAATACAACCTTCACTCTACAAGTGAAGGAGAGAGGCTGATAAAATTTAAAAGGGTTGAATTCAAACAACTGTGATATTTGGAAATTCCGATTGATGAGTAATAGGTTCCTAAGATTGTTTCAGAAAAAAAGCAGGTACACACTTGTTCTTCCCCCATCATTTTTATATAAGGAGAAATATTGTAGGAGATTTCTGGAACTAGAGCACCAGTAACAAGGTTTGCATTTTGTTTTGGTAAGGTGGAGATTGCTCAGAAAGCTGGGATAGCAAGCCATTTTGGAAAAGGAGGCCTGGATTTGGACTACCAGTAGAGTATCTTCCCAGGTTGCAAGGACATCTCCACAACTCATCCTGACATCTTTTGGCACTTGGATTTTGACGGCTTAGACATCTGTGCCACGTCAGAGTGACAGAGGCCAGCTTCTTGGTGTCACCTGGGGTCCTGCCAACTAGCTATTCCTGTGGTTCTGGACAAAGTCCTTCTGCCCAGGAGTCAATTCAGTGGAATTTGATATTTATATGAAATGGCAACCTGGTTCTATTTATTCAGCCTAAACCAGGAAAAAGCCAGTCTCCTACAGAGACCAAATGTTTGGCTCCATGAGACATGAGAAATAAGCAGGCTAAAAAGACAAGTTGGATGCAACATGCTCTGGATTCTGACACTTCCTTAACACCTGGCAAAGTTACTTAACCAAGAGTCTCAGTTTCCTTCATGAGAATACAAGGGCTGCTCATACAATTCCATGCGTTCTCCCAGGCACCTGACAGATTGGCCCTACCCCCATCTTTTCCCCCTGGATATGGGGCATATCCAGGTGACAAGCTTGGTTAGTGGCAAGTGAGCATTAAGAGAGCCATGTCCCTTCTGGATGGCAGCTAACAACCAGTTTGCAAATCACCCTGTACTTTCTCTGTGCTCCTGAAAGTGGCAATGGTAGCTGTTCTGTTACCAGGATCCTGGAGTGAGGAAACTGGGGAGCAGAGCTGCCAGCTGAACAATAGCTAGACATGTCACGTGAGTGAGTAAGAAACTGTTGTTCAGGCCCTCGGCAGATAGCTGAGTTAGTTAGAGCATCATGCTGATACACCAAGGTGATACACCAAGGGTTTGATCCCCAATCAGGGTGCATACAAGAGTCAACCAATGGATGCATAAATAAGTGGAACGACAAGTTGATGTCTCTCTCTCTTTTTCTCTCTCTTCCTCTTTCTCTCTAAAATCAATTAATAACTTTTGTTAGAAAAAGTAACTGCTGTTCAGTGGCCACTAAGATTGGAGGCGTGTTTGTTATCACAGCATAACCTAGCCAATCCTGACTGACACACAGGTCAGCTAGTTTTCAAGGGAGCAGAGGAGATTTAAAAGAAGCAAAGTCTGTGAAGCTCCTCTCACAATGATTGGCACATAACAGATAATTAATTTACTCAGTTGAAAAGTGTATATTAAAACCTTACTAAATACTGGATGCTGGGGACATCTTGATGCGTACAACCAAAAGTGGCCTCTGCTGTCATCTGCTTGCCGTCTAGGCTTGATTCCTAACTGGCGTGCTTTGTCACTGCTGTGTGTTGCTGACGGGCTCCACTTGTGTAAATGCTGGACTGGGACTTTATCTGCACTGTTGGGGAGGAGATCTAAGAAGACATTAACATGCAGCGTAGCTGCTACATTTATTCTTAAGAACTAAAATCACACTGTATACAAGGCACAGTATTTTTGTGGGGAACTGTGCAAATATTACATTTTACAAAAGAGTATTGATAATAGCTGGTACTTATTTTGCACTAGCTATGTCCCAAATTCTGTGATAAATGTTTTCTACACATTATCTCATTTATTAGAGTCCTTGCAAGGATGCTATGAGATTGATGTTATTATGCCCATTTTGTAATGGGAAAATTAAGGTTTAGAGACTAAATTGCTTACACAGGGTCACAGAACTGAGAAGCGGTAGAATCTGAATTTGAATTCAAATCTGGTAAAAAAAAAACAAAACCTTACAAGTCATAAGCCTCTGATACTATCTCAACTGGAAATAAAAAGAGGTACATATACTACTATTGTTTTCTATGCAGGCACATTTCAGGCTCAAAATTTAACAACGGCCTCTTTTGCAAAAGGTGTATTGCACGCAGGTTGTGTTAGTTTGGCTGGTGTGCCCCTGGCGCTGTTTTGTTGTTGTTGGAAGCCTCGGTGTCAGTCTTGGCAAACCAGACTCTGAACAAAGGCAGGGACCAGCTCTGGATAATGTGCTTGTCGGTGTTGAGGGGGAAACTCGGCCCTGGTAAAATTCCCCTGGGGTCGGTTGCTTAGGAAAAGGTAAATCCCCACAGTCCCAGGGTTCCTCAGTAAGGCTGTCACTGCTGGCCCACCCTCCTCCACCCCCAAGGTGTCTGAAATGTCCCATCCAGGAGCCCAGAGCGGGATGAATGCTGAGAAGTGACTCAGGCCAAGACATAATCCTGACAGTATTTGGCCCACGGATGACTCAGAGCAGCCACTGTCACAGCCTCGTCTCCTGGAGATGCCGTTGTCGTCCACACTAGGTGGTTTCATTCTGGGAGAAAGACAGCCACCAGCAGGGTTCTAGAAACGTTATTTTCTTCCCTCGTTTGACTGACAGGAGTGAGGTGACAGGAACAGTGGGCTTTCACATAAAATGACGCCTCTGCCTCCATGTCATTCCAACGGTGAAGCTGTGAGAGCCACGCTCGCAATAACTCATCGTGTCCAAAACGGAGTCATTATCTCTCCCTGCAAGCTGCCTCCGCTTCCCTCCCTGGCAGTCCCTCTCCTGGCTGGCAGCGTCACCATACACTGAGTCACCCAGCGGGAGAGCTAATAAGTAGGCGGGAAGGAGAGGAAAGGCCTTGGGAGGTGGAATCAGAAGAGCAGGAATTAATAGGCACAAGGGAAGGACGTTGGGCAATTTACCGACCCTCTTAGGGCTTCATTTCCCTCTCACATGGGAACTGTGATGATTATCAGAGTAATGTGAACGTATAGAATTTCCTCTCTGTGCAGCCTTGCTTTGGGGTGTTTTTCCTGGTTGACTTGGTGATTTGTTTAACTGAAGTGGCCCATTTTGCCTTGTCAGGTCTGAGCCTCATGGCTCCCTCAATTGGCCTGTCATTAGCTATTAGTCTGAGGCACATCAGAGGTGCCAGCTTATGGACCCAGCTTTCCCACTCACCTAAGTCTGCCTTTCACTCCACTGTAACCATGTAAACCATCTACTTTCTAGTAGAATGCTTGATTTTATGATTATAGGAGTAATGTACATTTTGTTAAACATGAAACTCCAAAAAAGTACAAAGAACAGCATAAAAGCATCACATGGCACATCTCAGAGAGAAGCACAGATGCTGTTTTGTTAGACTCCCTTCCTGTGCATGCTTATGAGCACTTAAACATTCACAACACTGAGGCTGGTGCATCCTAGCTGCAGGAAGCAGTCAGTCGGTAGGCAGGGCAGGTGGCAGGGATTTTCAGGGGCCTGTATCCATGGGCTCACTCACACAGGAAACAAAGAGTCCGGAGCACCTTCACAGGACAGCCAGGAGAATTACTTCTGGACCTAACAATCCTGCCCTTCCCAACACAGAATTCTTATGCATTTTATGTCCAGAATAAGCTCACTTTAGTTAAAGACAAAATGTAATATAAAAGGGGCCAAGATAGGAACTAAACAAAAACTATACAAAGGAAAAGGAAAGAAGCAGGTAAAAAATGGCAAATGAGACATGCATAGAGGAAAAGATAGTCTTGGAACAGAGGAATAGTCCCATAGTTTTATTCATTAAAGAAGAGTTTAATGAAGGATTTAAAAAAATAAAGCTCAAGGCAGAAATATAAGCACAGCCAGAATAATGGCATGACAACAGAATGAGACGAAGCATAAGCTGGCAAAAAGAAGTGAGTAAGAAAAGAAACAAAACTTCAGAGAAATACAAGCTACCTTAAAGACAAGTCCAAGAAGAATTTGTATGGTTGAAAAAGCGCAGTAATTATTATGAAGGAAAGGGCTGAGAAAATCCAGCAAAATAAAACAAATGAATGTAAAAGAAGAACTAAAGTATATGCATACATTCCATAAATACATATATACTTATATCTATTGATCATCTATCTACTTACATATCTACCTATCTATCCAACTACAAATCTACAGGGAAAATAAAATCAAGAGTTCTAACGTGTCATAAGCATTGTCCCCAAAGAAGAGACTAAAGTAATGAAACAAACAAAAAAAATCCTATTTTACGATTCAGTTCAAAAACATTTTCCATAAAATAAAGATCAAATCCACATAATGAAAGCACACCACGGTTTCAAGAAACACTGACATGGACCTATTAGCACCAAGATATAATGTAAGAAATAGTGAACATGACAGACAAAGAAATAATCCTTTGGGGATTGAATCAAACTATCAAGTTAGCTCTAAGGATAAAAATCACTGGATGGGCCTCAACCTTCTCCATATTTGGTGCTAAAGACAGTGAAGCTACACTCCCAAAATGTTCAAGGTAAGAAATGGTGATCCTTTCTCTGACTGGCTTATTTCACTTAGTATAATGTTCTCAAGGTTGCAGAGAATAAAATTTTCTTTCCTTTTCTTTCTTTCTTTCTTTCCTTCTTTCTTTCTTTCTTTCTTTCTTTCTTTCTTTCTTTCTTTCTTTCTTTCTTTCTTTCTTTCTTTCTTTCTTTCTTTCTCTCTCTCTCTCTCTCTCTCTCTCTCTCTTTCTTTCTTTCTTTCTTTCTTTCTTTCTTTCTTTCTTTCTTTCTTTCTTTCTTTCTTTCTTTCTTTCTTTCTTTCTTTCTTTCTTTCTTTCTTTCTTTTGTGGCTGAGTAGAATTCCATTGTGTAAATGTCCCATACTTGTTTATCCACTCATCTCCTGATGGACACTCGGGCTGCTTCCATACCTTGGCGACTGTAAATAACGCTGCTGTGAACACAGGGGTGCTCATGTTCTTTCAAATTAGTGTTTTGAGTTCCTTCACATATCCTCCCAGAAGTGGGATTTCTGTGTCAAAAGGCAGATCCATTTGTAATTTTTTGAGGTATCTCCATTCTGCTTTCCACAGTGGCTGCACCAATCTTCATTCTCACCAACAGTGCAGAAGGGTCCCCCTTTCTCCACATCTTCACCAGCGCTTATTGTTTGTTAATTTATTAATGATAAATAGGCATTCTGACAGGTGTGAGGTGATATCTCATTGAGGTTTTAATTTTAATTTCTCTGACGATTAGTGACATTGAGCATCTTTTCACATGTCTATTCGCCATCTATATGTCCTCTTGGAGAAGTATCTATTCAAGTCCTTTGCCCATATGATTTCACTCATAAGTGGAATCTAATGAACAAATTGAACTAACAAGGAAAATAGAGACAAACTCATAAATAAAGAGCAGGATGACAGCTGGGAGGAAGGGTTAGGGGGTGAACGGATTGAGCAAAAAGGAAAAAGGGCTCATGGACATTGACAACAGTGTGGCGATTGTAGGGGGAGGGATGGGGAGGTATAAGGGGTTTAAATGGTAATGGAAAAATTATAATAAAAAATTTTTTAAAAGAAATGGTGATCCAATCACTTTATACCCAGGATAACTTTTATTAAAGTAGAAAAGCAAAATAAAATAATTTTAGTATTGGCATAAGGATAGATATATAGATCAATGGGAAAAAATTAAGAGTCTAGAAATACACTCTCACATGTACACTCAGTTAATTTTTGACAGTGTACCAAAACAATTCAATGTTAGAAATAATAGTCTTTTGAACAAATGGTGCTGGGAAAACAGAGCATCAACATGAGAAAAATTGATGCTGGACTCCAAACTTATAGCATGTACAAAAAATTAACTCAAAAGGGACAAAAACCTAAGATGTAACAGCTAAATCTACAAAACTTTTAAAGGAAAACATAGAAATAAATCTTTGGGACCTTCAATTAGGCGATGATTTCTTAGTATAACACCAAAAACACAAGCAACAAAGGAAAAAAATAGATAAATCGGACTGCATTCAAATGAACAATATTCATGCTTCAAAAGACACCATGAAGAAAGTGAAAAGACAACCCACAAGTAGGGGGAAATCTTTGCAAGTTATATATCTAACAAGGGAATTATATCTAGAATATGTAAAAAACTCTCATAATAATAAAAGATGAATAACCCAATTTAAAAACAGGCAAAATATATGAATAGACATTCTCTAAAGAAGATATACCAATGGAAAATGAGCACAAAAAATGATAATCAACATCATAAGCCATCAGGGAAATGCAAATGAAAACCACAATGAGATGCCACTTCATAGTCACAAGGATGGCTGTAATGAAAAAGATAGATAAATAGTGATAAATTTATCACTATTTATCTATCTAAATAATAGATAAGTAGAAGTTGTGGAGAAATTGAAACTCTTGTATATTGATGGTGGGAATGTAAACCGGGGCAGCCACTATGAAAAACAATAGGTTTGTGTTTCCTCAGAATGTTAAATATGGAATTGCCATATGACCCAGCAATTCCACTCCTAGGTATATGCCCAAGGGAAATAAAAATTTATGTCCACACAAAAACTCGTACATGAATGTTCATAACAGCATTATCCAAAGTAGCCATGAATGGGACAACTCAAATGTTCGTCAATCTATGAATGAGTAAACAAAACACAGTATATGCAAACAATGACGTATTAGTCAGTATAAGAAGAAATGAAGTGCTGGCACATGCTACAACACGGATAAACCTTGAAAACATCATACCAAGTGAAAGAAGCCACCACAGCAGACCACATATTGTATGACTCTGTGAGGTAGGATAGATGGTAAACCAAGGCAGGAAGGAGGAGAGAAACACATCCCATCCACTAACTCAGCAGTCCTGAGCCTCGTCTCATGATATTGCCAAGTTTTCCAATGTCACAAGCAAAACTGGGATAGCGCAGGAGGAGGGGAGCCCTTGAACTGTGTGTATCATCTGCACTCGCTGGGAAAAGGAAAACCTTGAGACTGTGTATTCATCCCAAGGCCTGGAAGAAGGAAGAGGAGGGGTCCACAGTGCCCAAAGAAAAAGCCCGTAACACAACTTAGGTTACTTTCTCACCCCCTGTCACACATACAAAACGAACAAACGGAATCTGGAGCAAGATAAGGATTCGGGCCACCACTTTCCTACATACCTACCTTTGGGTAGTCACTCTTCCCGCCCCCCGAAAGCTGGCACCACCTTGACCTGTCAGTCAATACATGTAACTTATTCATCCCCGTTCCGCCAACTATATAAGTCCTCAGAACAAAGGATCTCTCTCTCTCTCTTGCCACATGGAGGCCTCTGGACACCAGGCCTCTGGCCACCGTTGCTTTTGCTACCCACGAGCTCTTGCATTGCATACCCACCTTAGCTAGGATCGTTCTCCCCTAGGAGAACCTAGTGCTCATAAACTTTGCCCGCACACTGATAGACTTGCTGATCTGGAATTCTTTACTGCATTGGCAAGAACAACCAAGTTTCTCCTGTAACAATTTCACGTATGTGAAGTGGCCAGAATAAGCAACTCCATATAGATAGAATATACATTAATGGTTGCCTAGGGTGGGGGGAAGGGCAAGGCAAGAGCCATTTCTTACCTTGACAATGAATGGATGCCAGATTCCTTTCTGAAGTGATAAAAATGTTCCAAAATCATGGCAATAGTTGCACAACTCCATGGATACACTGTAGATCATTGAATTACACAACTTAAATGAGTGAATTAGACGGTATGTGAATTATAACTCAATAAAGCCGTTAATGAGAAAAAACATTTTAAAGTGTGTAAAAACTTAGAGAATATAAATCCCACAGGGC
This sequence comes from Macrotus californicus, assembly GCA_007922815.1. Classification (NCBI taxonomy): domain Eukaryota; kingdom Metazoa; phylum Chordata; class Mammalia; order Chiroptera; family Phyllostomidae; genus Macrotus; species Macrotus californicus. The sequence goes on from VMDR010003164.1 coordinate 48,864, forward strand.
CTTGTTAAGGAAATACTAGATGGTAAACGTCAGTCAGCCAAGAAATGAACAGTAACATGGTAAACAGACTGGCTGTAAACACTGAATCAGGCGAAGTATGGCAGCGAGCTAGAGAAAATGTGGTTTTAAAACCGTATTAGGAATTCTAATAGAGTGACTACAACAGGAATCTCTAAGTCCATTGTGATGTAAATAAACAAACAGAGAAGGGAACATTCTATCCTACGGCAAAATTCAAACGGATAAGTGTGAACAAAATGATGGACACAGAAAATCGCCATTTGACAGCTATCCAAGTTGTCCTTGGCTTAGGGGGCCTCTGGCCATGGATTCAGGAGGGCTAAGGTAGGTGGGTAGTAGTTTGGTGATGTGCATGATGCTGGCAGGATCCTAGAATATCCCCCCACAGAATAATCACCAGTGCAATGAAATGTTAACACCTGGGGAACATATGGGTGAAGGGGATATGGGAGTTCTCTTCGGTATGTTTGTATCTATTTCAAAATAAATTATCTTTGAAAGGCAGAATGTGGGTGTAAAAATGGTGCAATTATGAAAAGACAAAGAGCTCTCGGTCTTGAAGTGTGTGATGCCTTTTTCCTAGAATACTCACACACCCCATTTTAAGATGATGGGTTCTCTTGGGTCATTCATGTCTCTGCCCTAATGTCCTCAGGAGAAGGCATCCCTGAGCAGTGTTGCCCATTTTCTCTGAGGCATCAGCATCAGCTGGCCTCGTACTAGATACGTAGATATCTCTCACTTGATCTGCTGGCTTTGGTGCTTACTATGTCTCTTTTTCCATTATGATTGAGGATGCCACTAGGAACAGGCATTGCATTGTTTTGTCTCCTCCAGTTTTTGGCACGTAAAAAGGGTCTGGCACCTAGTAGGTGCTCATTAAATATCTTTTATTGTTGAAGAGCTGGGGCAGGGAAGGAGGAGGAAAAGTGGAAGGAAAAGTATTCTGATTTCTCCTGTACAGCCAATGAGACCAGCGGTTAAAATTTAGAGGGAAACCTGCTAAATAGTTTGTGTCGTTTGTGTAAGAAGGAGACTAAGAAGTAGGAGAACATGTGGGCTGTAAAGGTTTAGCGCATCTCTGTGCTTGTGGAATATTAAAGAATGACCCACACACATCCTTTAGAATCAAGGAGAATGTCTGGCTGACCCTGTCTCATTTTAGGACAGAATATCATAGCTGTGAAACCCATAGATCCTGGAATCAAACTGCCTGAGTTAGAATCCCAGCCGGGCTCCTTACTAGCTATGTGACCTTGGGAAAGTTATCTAAACCTTTTCTTCCTTGGTTCGCTTACCTGTAAAATGAGGACGACAGTAGTACCCATCTTTTGGAGAAGTTGTGAGGAGTAATAAAATGTGAAGTGCCTAGAACAGTGCTTGGTACAGAGTGTCAGCTATGATTTTCATGAAAAGACTCGGATCTTTTGGTTAATCTCTGCTAATCAAACCATGACAGGATCATCGACTTCCCATTCTTCCCTCTAGCCATAAAGCAATCCTGAGATTTGCAAAAGAAATATAAACTACTGCTCAGTGTGTACTGTGACATTGGTCATGCAGAGACAGCTCTATGTCCACCTTTTTTCCTTTTCCTCCTGGGCACACAGAGAGGAGCCTGTGGCTACGCTCTGATGATGGGGTGTGACAGTGGCTGTACACTGCATGAGACTCTGTGCCTCTCTCTTCCCCTCACGTTTGGCCAACTGCAGAATATCCACTGAGGAACCCCAGGATCCGAGGGGATGGTAGAGTCTAGGTCCCAGAATGACCCTACTCATCCATACTGGGTTGTAATCCAGGTGAGAAATAACACTTTATGGGTTAAAGCCACTGAGATCGGGGGCTTGTTTGCTGTAGCAATGAGCCTGATTTAGCTGAGTAATGCAGTAGGTAAAGGAAGGAGTTGAGGAATAAGAGTTGAGGGAGAAGAATGAAGGGTCAGCCTTGGACAAAAGAAGTTCAGACTGATTGAAACAGAACAGAGACCCCCAAGGATACATACAAAAACCTTATAGTAGTCAAGTTCAGATAGCTGGGCTTGGAGAACTGCTGGAGAGAAGCATGTTAAAGGGAAAATAGAATGGCTACAGGGACGGAAAATACCTATAAGCATCTGAGCTGATGGAGACAGCCTGGAAGGCAGCTACAGAAACCACATCACGTTTTAACTATAGTGAGCAACCCTAGCTGAAGGGCAAGGTCATCTATCAGTGAATGCCAAGGCTGGGAAGTCCCATCATGCAGGCAGCTCCAGTGAGACTGATTCTTAAAACCATGGGATCCTTCAGTGTATTGGGTGACCACTCAGCAATTTCACCCCATCCTACAATTATGTTCGCCCATTCTTCTACTGGTGCCAGCTTCAGAACGAATATTAATGAATCTACAAACTGATATCGATTCCCAACCACAGTATTTATTGATCACTTTCTGTGTAAGAGGCACTGTTCTTGGTTTTTTGAGAAAACAGAAAAAGTGTAAGAAATGTTTTTAGACTTTGAGAATCTCACATTCTTGTCAGGAAGACAGTGCTCACAGATGGGAGAGTGAAGCGTACAAGAATAAAGGAGGAATACTTGTGTGTGTGACATACCAAGGGAAATAGTTTGTATTTGTTATTAGTGAGGGATTCTATTGCCCGTGCCCACCTAAAAATTGGGAAGCTTAGAGCAGGTCCTTCTCACTGCTATTTTTGTAACCACAGAACCAGCTCAACATGGTTCAAACTGTCTAACAAGATATTGAGTTGCTTTTCAGAGACAACAGATCAAAGCTGCAAGACATGCAGCGGAAGCACATTCAGAGGAGAGAACTTTGTCTTCCAGCAGCACCTGAAACCAAAGTCTCGCCTCCCCCATCCAACACACACAGAACCAAAGGACCAGGACATAACCAGAACTTGAACACTGGAACCCTTTCAGAAGGGAAGGGCCATTGTCCAGGAAGATCTGGTGTTGAAGCCCTTACCATAAATGGCCAAGCTCCAAGGTCCTCCAATTAAAACTTGCCCCACCAGCACTTCTGCTTACCTGTCCCCCCCAAACTCCTTAAAAGCTCTCCCCAAATTCTGGATCAGGGAGTTCAGACTTTTGAGTATTAGCTTTCCATTCTTCTTGCTTAGCACTCTTCAAATAAAATGAGCCTAAAATTTCTCCACTGAAATTCTTGCTGTTTAGTGTTGGATTGCTAGCACCAGGTGGATGAACTCTTTCTGTTTGATAACATTTTGCAGAGGACTGACTAACTCTTCCCACATGAGTGATAGTGGGGAATTTGCAAATAATGGCTGAGCCATGTCCTGCCCTAGAGAAGAGCAAGGTTGAGGTTCTCTTCCATATCAATGGCAGAAAAAAATAAATAAGGGTAGGTTGCTTGGGGTCATTTATTCCAGTCTTGGGAACTTGTCCCAGTTTCTTTGGTATAGATAGCTATTTATTTATGGAAAAAGTCAGGCTTTCCTTTGGAGTTATTAATTAGCTGAAAACACAATTAATAGAATATCTCTTGCCGTTTTGGAAAAATTAGGGAAATGATGGAGAAAACATTAGAATGAAAAAAATAAGTCATACAATAAAGTCAAAAAGCTGGGCAACACTTTAACAGCTGCCAAAAAAAACCCCAAACAAACAAAAACTCACTTTAACAGCTGCCAAAGGGCCTTCTCCAACCACCCTAGACCCAGACAGAGAAAGAGAGGGGACTTGGGAGTTTGGGCTCCCAGAGACTTGTGGGTGGAGCTCCATGTCCACTGCATGTGAGCATTGCAGATATACCAGCCCTCCCTTCTCATCAGCTGGGATTCTCGGAGTTTACATGTCTTTATAAGAGACTAGAGCCTCAAGCAAGGAAACCAAATCAAGGAGGCGAAAGGGCATGGATTTCAAAGGAGAGCTGGGGAAAGGTGAAAATGGACCAGATGAAAATGAAGGGGAACCAGGTAGGGTGGGTTGGGGGAGACAAAGGGCCAGAAGCAACTCCAACAAGGAGAGCTAGGTTGGCCTTCACTCTGTGGCCACAAGAAAGCGCGTGGGTAGGCTCAAGGAGTTAAGGTTGAAGGGATAGATTTTCTCATCTCCCAAGGAAGGTTCTTGGAAAAGCAAAGACTGCATTTGCTCAAGTATTACCCAAGTCTTGACTTCCTTCTCTCTAAAGCTTACAAAAGTGAAGTCGATAGTCATTCTCACCTCACTTTATTTTCATGGGAATTATTATTCAATTTCCCAAATATTTCTCGAGACCCTACAGTCTTTAAGGTACTACTCTAAGCTCCAAGGATATAGCAGTGCAGAGAATAGACAATGTCTGTGCTGTATGTACTTTATATCCTTCCTGTCTGGAGATGAATAACAAACTAATTTATAAATAAATGATATGCCAGGTGGTAATTATTGCTAAGCAAAAAAAAAAAAAAGAAAGCAGAGTAAAAGGAATAAAGATTCATAGAGATAGTAAAGGACTATTTAGTGATGAAACAAACATGTAACAAAGCGGGCAGATAATTTGAAGAAGTTAGGCTAAGTAGAACACTTAGTAAGAAGTTGAGCTCTGCCCCTGGCTGGTGTGGCTCAGTGGATTGAGCGCCAGCCTGTGAACCAAAGGGTCACTGGTTTGATTCCCAGTCAGGGCACATGCCTGGGTTGTGGGCCAGGTCCCCAGTAGGAGCCATGCAAGAGGCAACCACACATTGATGTTTCTCTCCCTCTCTCCCTCTCTTCCCCTCTGTTTAAAAATAAATAAATAAAATCTTAAAAAAAAAAGAAAAAGAAGTTGAGCTCTGAGCATTCTTGACAAGCAAAGAAAAAAGCAAAACATCTTGAACTAAGAAGCTTAGATTATGTGAATATAGATAATATAATAATGTGTGTGTATATGTGTGTGTGTGTGTGTGTGTGTGTATATATATATATATATATATATATATATATATATATATATATATATATATATAATTTTTTCAGATAAAATGTTTTCCCAGCACTAAACTCTGAAAGAAATTTATCTCAATAAACCTTTCAAATACTTTAAATTCAGAGAATGGAAAAAGCATTAATGTTCACAATTGTGGACAAAGAATTTACAGATGAGGTGAGACAGAAAGTGGTGACTTCCTGGAAGAGAGGTGGGGACTTTCTGTGATCTGGAGCTGGCTTTGGCCAGCTTGTCCCTGCCTCGGTGACCTACTGTGACTTTCTGCAGTGGAGCTTTTCTCAAGCCCAGGCTGTTAAACCCTATTGTGCTGCTTAGACATCTGGAACAAATCCTTTTGTCATACACCATCAGACTTTAAACAAATAAGAGCTAATGAGTTATCCAGACGCCATGATTTTGTCTCCTCAAACAATTACTTTGTTCACTCAAGGGCAGTGCAGAGGCAGGGAGAACTCTCCTGTCCCCCCTCGCATTAGGATTCATTTGCTGTGACAAATATCTGACTTGTCTGATGTTTACAATGTAACGTATTTGTTTTGCCAGATCTTCCCTATACATCACCCCCGTCCAGAAGCTCCACACCCTAAAGGTGTGGAAGGAGCCAAGCCCAGCACTTTCAATCCCTGTTCTCTCCATCACAATCTGAGCGTGCAAGGGCAAGCTGTGACCCTCTGTGGGCCTCAGTTTCCGCACCTGTGAACTGGAGGAAAACGTGCCTTCCATGGGGTGGGATTACACAAGAACTTACCACAATGTCCTTAGCACACTTCAGGAAATTAACAAAATTTGTTGCCATCCTGTCCTCAAACCACTTTTAATTACTGTGTCCTCTGAGAATAAGGTCAATGGTATTTTTTTTTAATAGGACATATCTAGGTAAGTTCACTTTGAGAATAGTGATTTGTTATTTTTAATTTAAAGCCAATTTTAATCAGTGCAATGAGGACTTTACCCTTTTACCTGATGTCTTTCCATGTCTTTTGCCCCTATGACGTCAAAAGGAGAGACATCTGAAGTCTGGAACAAAAGTAAGTTGACACAATAGAGAAACGGCTCTTTTAGATAAGAGGACATGAACTTTCTGAGGCAGATTCACGGGAGTGCATGAAGACAGGGGGTGATAGCTAGTCCCATATCTGGGAGCAAGAAACATGGGATGATGAGACCATGGCTCCAGGGACTTCTGTAAACGGTCCCCACCCCAGGCAGGCAGGTCTACTTGCAGCTGCAGTAGCCACAGCTGCTAGAAGAAGCCCTGACACCTGCCTGTAGGAGAGAAAGTAAGCCAAGGGTGAAACACCTGGAGAAACACATGAGCATGGGTGGAATGTCAAAACATCATCTTAAAAAGAAATCTGAGATGAAGATTGGGGAGCACTCAGAACTATGTGGCATCTGTGGGAGGGTCAAAGGTGATTGGGTCAGGGGGCGTCAGCAGGAGCAGGAGCCAGCACCACAGAGAAATGGCAGCTGCAGCCAGCGTGTGATCTGTTCAGATCAACCTCCATGGACAGTGGCTGGAGGACTTTTTAAACCTTTCTTTTAATACATTTATTAAGTATAAATTTTATATGGAAAACTACAAAGACCAAAACTATATAAACCATAATTTGTCAACATGCAAAACAGTCATAAGCACAATCTAGCACCCAGCAACCGGGAAACCTCCCTTGGACCCTGTCCAACCTCTAGTCTCGCCTTCCTATGGGAAAGTAACCACTGTCCTAACCATGATATCCAAGATCCCAACAACTTTCCTGCTTTCATTTGTGGTTACCCCACATAAGCATGCACACTCAAACAAAGGAGATTAGTCTGCCTATTTCTTGAACTTCATATTTAATAAAAGCATCATATACCACATATTTTTGTGTGTGTATGTATCTGGCTTACTTTGCCCAATATGGTATCTGTGAGATCCGTTCATGCTGCTGTGTTTAGAAACACATCATTTATTTCTGTTGCTGTGTGGAATTCCATCTATAAATATTCCATGATGTATTTACTCATTCTAACATTGAGACATTTAGATTGTTTAAAATTGATAACCCCAGAAGCAGTTATGAACATTCTTTTTTTTACGTTGAATAATAACATTATATAGGTTTCTGGTGTACAATTCTGTAATATATTTTCTGTATGTTGCATTGTGTGTTCACCACCCCAAGTCATCTCCTTCCACCACCATCTATTCCCTCCTTTACCCTCTTCTACCTCCCCCACCCCCCTTTCCCTCTGGTCACCACCACACTGCTGTCTGTGCCTATGGGTTTTTTCTTAGTCCCTTTACCTTTTTCACCCAGTCCCATTTAGTTGGTTTATAATCTGTAATGCCAAATGCAGCAATAAATATTCTTCTGTGCCTCTTTCGGTGCATGCAAACACATTTCTGTTGAAGCTGTGCACATGTGTGTGCGTGGGTGCATGTTACCTGGGAGTGGCATTGCTGGTTCGTGTGAAATGAGTATATTGATGTGGCAGATGGTGCCCCACTCTCTTCCAAAGCGGTAAGACAGTGGTACTGTGGAATAACTGAGCTCAATCATTCTTCCACAAAGAGCTCTTTGAAAAAAGTCTCAAGGCTCCCTCAAGTCTTCAGGAAAATGGTTTCCAGACCTAATGCACAAAATCCTATTTATTTTAGCAGCCCTATCAAATTGTAGGATGCACACATATACTCAAAGAGTGATATTGCTGTCAGATCGGAATATAAAACTGCTTCTACCTGGAATCAGTTTGATTGATATATACAGGTACCAAATATTTATATCAAATAATGCAATCAAATATACTAAATAATAATGTATTATCATACCAAATAACATATTATATAATATGTATTTATCTATTTGTAATATGCATTACCTATTTATACCTATTTATAATATATATTATCATGCCAATAATATATATTATAATAATACATTATTTACCAAATTTATATACCAAATGATGCAATAACTGGTGCTATATGTGTGTGTGTGTGTGTATACTCTCACCCTACTATGGGGTTATGTTCTTAAACCCATTACAAACTGAAAATATCATTTACTTAAAGATGCCTTTAATACACCTAGTGCACCTTAAACATGCTCAGAGTACAATATTCAAGAAACACTGACAACACAGCACACTATAGAGTACGGGAGGTCTACCCCCTGGCCGTGTGGTTGACGGGGAGCTGTGGCTCGCTGCCTCTGCCCAGCATCAGGAGAGAGTATCCTACCACATGTTGCTAGCCTAGGCCATGATCAAAATTCAGAATCTGAAGTATGGTTTCTACAAAAAGGTACATCACTTTTGTACCATGGTAAAGTAGAAAAATCCTAAATTGAATTATTATAAGTTGGAGGCTGTCTTTATATATACAATGAGGTCTATCCAAAAAGAATCCATCTATGTAATATGAAAAACAGAGACATTTATTGAAGATGATAAAAGATACAAGATACAAGAAATATTGTACATGGGACAATGACACCTCAGTCCTCCTCAAAGTAGGCACCTTGGGGATCTCACACAGTTCTCCCAATTGCCATCAGCTGCCCTGTCATATTTGCCTGAATCTCATTGACAGTCTGAAATCTCTTCCCTTTCAAAGGTGGTTTTAATTTTGGGAAAAGCCACAAGTTGCAGGGCATCAAATCTGGGCTATAGCGGGACTGAGTTACCTGGGTAATTCGATGTTTTGACAAAAAACTCTGCAAGAGATGTGATGCATGAGCAGGGGCGTTGTCGTGATGAAGCTGCCAATCACCAGTTGCCCATAGCTGCAGCCTTCTGAATCATCCAAATAATTTCCACAGAGGAATGTTTAAGCTTAATGCAAAATTTGATGCAGATCTGTTGCTCTACTCGCTCAGTCATTTTAATGCAATGGCCACACAGCACACATGCTCACTCAACAGCATCTACCACCCCCACTGACTAGTACAGTGAAGCCGTCATTGTCCACACATGTGCATCCAGTCCACTCTCCTTGGCTGCCAGGTTACATCAATGTCATGCAAACCATTCTCATTGTATTCATAATGGTTGGACTTTTTCCGGACGGACCTTGTACATAGTATTATCAGACTAGTTCTTTCTCACCTTCTCATGATGAGAAAATGCTGACAAAGTCCCATGGAATATTTCCGAATACTCCTTCCCAAACCCCACCCCTACCCAACATTAAGAAGCAAAAACATATTTAGCAGCAGATAACAAAAGTTGTTACCTGCCCCAAACTCAGAGAAGGATTCTTTCTGTTCAATCAGCTTACCAGTTGACTCTCACTTTGCCTTGTCAAACAGGTAGGAATGTATGCAATTACTCAGACCATAATCTCCAAAATTTGGAGTTGTCTCTCTATCAGATATGTTTCTTGGCCTGGAGAAGCATGTCCAGGTTTATAGAGTAGGAGTAAGTTCTCAAGGTGAACTGAAAAAGCCCAAGGACAGGAAAAGCAAAAGTTATGATATTGAGCACACAGAAAGAAAACGTAAGTGAGGCTTTTAGAAGAATTCTGCATCATGACAACGAGGATGAACGACACAAGGCCAGGAGGAAAGCTTTTCCTACAAAATACATTCATTCTATGCAGCGAAAAAATTGGAAATAAGTAAATGCTTTTTAATTAAATTAGAACCAAGTGGATAGTTATTAAGCAATGGGAAAAGATAAATAGAAAATAACTAAAATGAAACCTCATATTGGAAATATATTGGCTGCAAATATTTAGACTATGGACCTTCTCCCAAGAGAAATGAGTACTAATAATAAACACAACATTTTATATTCAATTTCATGAGATTTGGAGACGCTCATAAACTTCTGCTTGGAATGTAAAATGGTAGAAAACTCTGGAAAGCAGTTTGGCAGTCTGTGAAAAAATTAAAAATACTCATGTTATATGATCCATATTTACCCAAGAGACATAAAACCATATGACCATGCAAAGATTTGTATGCAAGTGTTGATAACAGCTTTATTTGTGGTAGCCCAAAACTCCAATGAACCCAAGTGTCCAACAGCAGATAAGTGATTAAACAAGCTGTGATTTATCCACACAATGGAATACTCCTCAGCCATAGGAAGGAAAAGATGTACTGATGCCTCTGGAAAATGCAAGAATCTCAAAATAATTACGGTTTAACAAACTATACCGTCTATTTTCAATTATAGAAAATTCTAAAAAAATTCAAACTCATCGATAGTGACAGAAAGACCCGTGTTTGCCTGCAAGGAGTCAGGGGTTTGGGAGTGAGGAATCAGAAAAAGACACAGGGAATTTTAGGAGCAATGGATTTGTTCTCCACGTCAATCGTGGTCATGGTTTCACGGATCTATACACATGTCAAAACTTATGAAATTGTACACTTGAAATGTGGGCAGTTTATTATATGTCAATTATTCCTCGATGTAGCTGTTTAAAACACAATACTACAGAATACTGACCAGTGTGGAATAAAATCTCCTTAATCATACACCTCTGGGAACAATACACATATTTATCGCCTGCATTGAAAGAAATTTTGTAAGATGCAAGATAAATTGCTTCTTCTATTGTTATTACGGTATGAATGAACTGTAACAGAATCAGCTCATATAGGCAAATGATCAGGTAGTTTGTGGCAGGTGCCATTACCCCTGATTTGTCTGGTAAGGAAATGAATGCTTGGAGAAGTTACAGACCCACTCACCAGAAAGCATCTGGCTCTATGAATGCAACATCTAACGCCAAGCATTTGACTGATGTTCATCCACAATTAGCAGGTTTGCACTTTGTGCTTGACCTTTGTTACGTGTGTTTGAAACAGAACAGCTAAGTTCTTTAATTACTCCTTCAGGGAGAGTTAATACTTTTTAAGTGTTTACTAAGCCTGGCAAGGTGATGGATTGCCTCTGGTTAATACTTTTATACTCAAGGTTAATTATTGTTTTCTGATAATATTTTTTATTCATTAACATCCTTTAATAAAACTGGCAACCGTTAAGTGCACAAACCATTACTACAATAGCTCAAGTGCCAAGGAAGGGTCAACCTGCTGATTTCTTGGTCCTAGGCAACACGGACAGACCCTGTAAAATAAAAGTGCTCACCTTGAGCACTTTGTCTTTAACTAAATGATACAGAAAATACACTGTAAGCAGCTTACTGTCTTCAGCAAGGCTGAGTAGCCGTGACGAAGGCAGGGCAAAGGACGTTGGGTAGGGAGAAGAGGAAGCTGATGGGAGCATAGCACAGCTGATTTCTCACTGGATGAATCGGCCCAGAAATCAACAGAAATGGAAAGAGGACAGAGGATGCAAAGATTTCTGGCACTTCTAAGACCTCCTCTGAACCTTCCATTTTAACAACTTATCTTTAAAAGATGATGTGTCCCTTGTTAGGAAAGGGATATGAGAACATGAGAACATGCAAACTTCACATAGGCCTAGGCTGGCTTTCTGCTGATTGAATTCTGCAGAAATCAATAGAGATTCATTTCACAGTCTGGAGCTATTGCAAGCAGCCCTTCCACAGGCAGACGAGCAGAGAACTGGTGCATCCCTTGAAGAGGATTAAAAGGGAGCGAAGCATAGCTACAGACGTTAAACTAGATTCAGGTAAGAATTCTTTTTTATTTTTTTTTAAGAATTTTTGATATCGTAACTCAAAGCAATGGATGCAATTAATAAAGAATGAAAATCATGCAAATGTTATCACTACCTTCAAAACCATGTGGGTACTGATAACACCCTTTGGCATGACTCCTTCCTCTCTTGCTTCAAACAATTATTTACCAAACACTGACAGTGATCACAGTAACGTTAGCTAGCGAGGTGTGGCAAGAGAGAGAGAGAGAAAGTATTTGACAGTCATAGTTCATCTTCACCACTGTTGTCCTGAAATATGGCTATAGGCCTCTTACTGCCTAAAACAATGAATAAACGCCTTAGCAGGCATAAAATCTTGTTCATATTCTGTTGCCCAACTCACTCATCTCTCAACACATATCCGTTCTCAATATCTGGTCTATGGGTTTGGTATGCAGCAGTGGGCAAAAGTAGGTTTACAGTCGTGAGTACAGAAAACACAGTTTTTTCTTGTATTATTATTTATTAATTCTTGTACTATTTATCTATATTGCAACTGCAAACCTACTTTTGCCCACCTCTGTAGTAACAGATTAAGCATGCTACATATCAATTCACCTTGTACTGACTAGTAGATAGTAATACCAAACATTAGGGTCACTAACGCTAGTTGCTATAACAAATAAACGATACACATATTTTAGCGACTAATATAAAAGCTCACCCCAGCACTTGATCAGTCCTATTCCTAGTTGGGTGGTTTTCTGGGCAGCTGTCCTTTAAGTAGTAACTGGACTCAGGCTCCTTCCTTTGGATTGTTCATTGTCTTCCAGAGCCTCCTTACAGCCTTCTGCTCTCTGGACTCACAGGTTTCCAGAAGATTTTAGGGGCCAGGCCTGGAAGTGGTGTACATCACTATTGTCCTCATTCCATTGGTAAAAACTAGTTGCATGAGCCCACCTAGATGTGAGAGGGTATATCAATTATGTGTTGCTGTGTAACAAACCACCACAAAGCTCAGCTCATGTAGTTAGTTCACAGTTCTGTGGGTTGGCAATTCACACTAGACTTCACTGTGCTGATTCGTACATCTTCGGGTTAGATTCTGCTTCTGGTGGTTGACTGACTGTTGGCTGGAAAAACAGAGATGACTTGTCCATGAAACTCTCATTGCCCAGCAGGCTAGCGCAGGCCTGTTCTGTGGCAGCTCAGTCTTCTAAGAGTAGCAAGACAGCCCATGTCAGTGCACTAACCTTCCCAAATCTGGGCTTGTTTGAGTCATGTTTGCAACAGGCTCATCGGCCAAAGCAAGTGTAATGGCTTGAGATTACACGGTGCCCCTTTGGGGAACTTGAAGTCGAGTGAAGGTATTTTATATGTGAGACTTAAATCTTTGGAGCCTGGAGGGTGCACTGTGGCAGGCAGAATAATGGCCCCCTGAAGATGTTCACATCTCAGTCCCTGTAATATATCAAAATGTTATGTTATGTGGAAAGGGGAATTAAAGTTGCTAATCAGCTGACCTTAAGGAGAGAAAATTGTCATGGCCCAATGTGGTTATAAGGGTCTTTAAATGGAAAAGAGGGAGGCAGAAGAGGTAAAATAAGGGAGATGACATCATGAGAAAGACTTGACCAGCCATTGGTGGCCTTATAGATGGAAGAGGGCATCAGCCAAGAAATCCAGGCATTATCTAAAAACTGGAAAAGGCAAGGAAATGGATTATCTCCTGGAGCCCCCAGAAAGGAACACCGCTCTGCCCTATGAAACTCATCCTGGACTTCTGGCCTTCAAAACTGTAAGATAATAAATGTATGTCACTTTAAGCCACTAAGTTGAGAAGAGTTGTTACAGAAGCAATAAGGAACTGATAGAACAAGTACCAAGTGCAGAGTCAGTGTGGGAGGGACTACCAAAAGGGCCTTCTCCCAAGGCAGGCGAAGATATGAGCCAATAGGGTTATTTCTGCAATTAATCCACCATGGGCTGCTAGAAAATACAATACTCCTGAGTGTCCCAGAAGAACATGACATGGTTTGGTGAACACATAGCTTTGTCTCTGCTACCATCTGTATTTTAATATAGAATCCAGGGGACTTTGATCTGCAGTCACTTTTGGGGACCACTGTCTGCTTCACAGCCAAATGATGCTTTTCCAAATTTCTTGGCTGCAGTTTGACCAGTACTGTGTCCTTCAGGTTTCACGATGCTTTCCCAACTTTCCACTCCTGTCCACCATCCAGTTCTGTCTCACTTCACTTTCCATCTCCAGATTTCCCTCCTCTTGGTAAAATTTTATTCATCCTTCAAAGTTAAATAAAATTTCCCCCCTGAGCAGGTCTACCCACTTTCTCCCAAGTATATTCTTGATTCTTTTTCTTTCTCCTCCCATTGTCTTATCAAATTTTCAAACCCAGTCCTATGAAATAGGATGAAGAGCTATTTGTTTAAATAAGCCAACTTAAATATGGGCAAAGGACCTGCAGAGACATTTTTCAAAAGAAAATATACAAATGCCCAACAGGTACATGAAAAGGGCACTCACCACCACTAATCATCAGGGAAATGCAAATCAGAATATTATGATATGACCACTCACACCTGTTAGAATGACTAGCATCGAAAGATAAGAAATAGCAAATGGTGATGGGGATGTAGAGAGAAGGGAACACTTGTGCACTGTTGGTGGGACTGCAAAGTGGTACAGCTGTTATGGAAAACAGTGTGGAGGTTCCTCAGGAAATAAAAATAAAACTACTGTATAATCCAGCAATCCCATTTCTGGGTATGTATCTGAAGGGAACAAAACTATCTCAAAGAGGTATTCACACTCCCATGTTTATTTACAATAGTCAAGATATGGGAACAACCTAAGTGTCCAATGACAAACAAATACATAAAGGAAGTGTGATATATATAACATCCTGCCATTTACAACAACATGGATGAACCTGGAGAGCATTATGCTAAGCGAAATAAGCCAGAGAAAAACAAAGATTGCAATAATATTCCACACGTCTATGTGAAATACAAGAGAGAGGAAGGAAGGAAGGAAGGAAGGAAGGAAGGGAGGAAGGAAGGAAGGAAGGGAGGAAGGAAGGAAGGAAGGAAGAAGTCAGACTCATAGAAAAAAAGTAGAATAACAGTTGCCAGGGTCAGGGGTGAGTGAGAGAAATGAGGAGATCCTGGAAAAAGAATACGGTTCTAAGATGAATAAGTTCTGAGGATGTACCGCACAGCACGGTGACTGTAGTTAATGACACCGTATTGTACACTAGAAATGTGCTTAGAGAGCAGGTAAGAGCTCTCACACACTCAAAAAAAGGGAACTCTGTGAGGTGACAGATGGCGGGAATCCTTTCACAATGTGTGTGCATACCAAGACACAATGTTGTACACTGTAAATATATTACAATTTTATTTGTCAATTATCTCTCAGTAAAGATGGGGGAAACATGTGTTTGTTTAGTAAAGGAATAGAAATCATTAGCCTTGAGAAGCTTGCACTCTATCTGAGAAGTTGATGTCAGTGCAAAAATATATCTGGAATCTGCCCATTGTTCCCTTCTCAGGGGTCACCACCCTAGAACGATCCATCAATAAACCCCAACTTGACTATTACAAAGTAAGGCACTCACTCACTCTTGCCACCTATAGCACATTCTTCACTGTGAAGCCAGCTTCACATTTTAGCAACAGCTTTATTGAAATACAGTACACATATCATACAACTCACTCATTCAAAGTGTACAATTCAAAGGCTTTTAGTATCTTCACAGTCGTGCATCCATCACCACAATCTATTTTAGAACATTTTTTTCATTACTCTGAAAAGAAACCTCAGACTATTTAGTCGTCCTCCCCAGTCTCTTCATTCTACCCCAAGCCCTTGCAGAACACACAAATCTCATGTTATTTTCCTGCCTCTGCCTGTTGAAATGCTTCCCATCATCCCACTGCACTTATGATATAACTACAAATCCTTATGTTATTTGTGCCAAACTTACCTGTCCAGCCTCATCTTGTGTTTGCTCCTCTGGCTCCTTCTGGGAGCAGTGGTGTCCTTTCAGTTCCCTGCATACCAAGCTCTGTTTGTGCTCAGGCCTTTGCACAGGCTATGTCCCCTTTGTGTACAATGCTTTGCTCCACTCTTAGTTCATCTAACTCTACTGCACTATTAGATCCTAGCTAAAGTGATGACCTCAGAGAAGCCTTCTCTAACCTATTCCCATCCCAATTAGATTCCTCTGTTGTACTTTCTCAAAGCATCTTCTAGTTTTATGCATAGTATTTACTACCATTTTAAACTATACATTCATGTGTTTGATGATTAAACTGAAGTTATTCCTCTACTAAATTTACAGTGTTTGTGGATATAAGAATTGTGATTTCTTTCCATTATTGAATACCTAGTTCCTAGCACAGAACCTGGAGCATAGTGGGAACACAATAAATATTTACAAAATGATAAGAATGAATGAAGTAATCTGATGTTCTCAAGAACATCAAAATATTCGTGGTCTTTAACCAAGTAGTAGCATTTCTGGGATTCTATCTTAAAAGAATAATCCTAAATAAAGGGCAAAGTGTAATTTTTAATATAAAATTTTAGGATCCCATGAATGCCCAATTACAGTGCAAAATTTATGTAACACAGTATAATCACTCGAAGGAATATTACACAGATACTAAAATTGAGGATATTATGTAAAATTGATGTAATATATTGAGTGATATAATAACATCAAAACATTTATGATTTAATAGAAAGCTAAAAGGCAAGATAGTATATAATCATAGCAATGTAAAAATATGCCCACACATAGAAGAGTTTTATTAGAAGACTGAGCACAAAATGCAAACAATTATTAACAGTGCTTCCCTGCAGCGGGTGCAGAAATTATTTTTGTTTTGATTTTTACTTTTCTTATTTTTTAATTTTGTTAATGAGCAGTTATTGCTTTTATGGTGAAAAATAGGTTTTTTAATATGGTAAAAATAATTCCATATTTTTTCCAGGTAAAAGCACTTAATAAAGTGTTTGCTACCCGAGAACAGTCACCAGGGGACTGAGGCCTGGCAGCAGGACAGGAAGGACAGTGGATCTACCAGGTACCCCTCCCTGGCTGAGGAGCTGCTTACATGACCATTTCCATCTTTGCCACCTTCCTGAGTAGTGATGGCATTCCAAGTGACCCTACCTGCCTCCATGCACATTTCCTCTGAATCAGTCATGCTGTCCCTCTGTCTCCTGCTGTTAAAGTGACTGGCTTCCTGACTGAAGTGAGTGCACCAGGCTGAGAAGGACTGCCCCTAGCACATTGTGCTAATTAGAAAAAGGCACCCTTCTATGGCAGATACAACCTACAGCCAGGAGGTGAGTGTGGGGAGCAGATTCCAGGCTGGATTTCAGCTTACTCCCTCCCTTCCTGGCTGCTTTCCCCACCTCACCTCTGCCCAGTGCAACCCCTCTCTCATACCCATTTATCTGGGTAAAAACTAGCTACATTTAATGAGCTCAGCTGGAGTTCAGCCAGCT
Organism: Macrotus californicus; assembly: GCA_007922815.1. Classification (NCBI taxonomy): domain Eukaryota; kingdom Metazoa; phylum Chordata; class Mammalia; order Chiroptera; family Phyllostomidae; genus Macrotus; species Macrotus californicus. The sequence goes on from VMDR010003164.1 coordinate 65,917, forward strand.
AAAGTGAGATATTCGTTCCCATCCCACCATTTTTACATAACTCTGGCTGAATACACAACAATACTGTACTGCCCTTAGAGCCAAAGGTTCTGGCAGGCAGGGGACATGCCTGTATAGTTGTCAGAAGCTTAGTTCCCAGAAGCTCAGATCTGAGTACTGCACAAACATTCCCATTTGGCTGGCAAAACATGCAAGCAGCAAAAAAGGATCTAATTTATGGCATATAAATGCTAGAAGGGAATGTTTAAAACAATCTAGATTACTTGATAACAAGACTACAGATTTCAGGAGAATAATCATAACAACAACAACAACAACGTTAGAGTGGTGATAAATAATAGTAGTAATAACAAATACTACAAGAGCCTAAAGGATGCAAGGAGAATAAGGAGATTTAACAACTAGATAGAATGTGTGGTCCTAGATTGGATCTTAACCAGAAAAAGAACAATTGGAGCAATTTGAAGAAAGTCTATAGGTCAGAAAGTAATGCTATATCAATGTTAAAGCCCCAAATTTTGATTACTGTGGTCATGTTAGGTGTAGCATTTGGGAAATCTCGATCAAGGCGATTTAAGAATTATGTTTATATTTGCAACTTTTTTTAAGTCAGAAAAAACCCAACACACACACACACACACACACACACACACACACACACACACATGGGCCTAGTCCCTCCACATCATTTTATAGATGAGGACACTGAAAATCTAAGTCATCAGCCCAGAGTCAGACAGCAAGTGGGCAGCGATGGAGAGAGAACTCTTTTCTCTGCCTCCCGTGCCTGAGTCAGGCCAATGAGGCCCAGTGGGCGGGAGCAGGCTCTGAAAAAATAACCCTCAGTTGTTCTTTATTTGCACCCTTGGTCCGCTCAGTGTGGTCAGACTTGGTTTAAAAACCCCAGAAGCATTGTTGGGAGGGCATGAGCATGGTAGAGAGAGAGATGGAGAGTCATCAAAGACAACTTAAGCCGAGCTTAGCCATAAAGAGGTATTACATTCACCTCTGAGGGCCAGGTCTCTCAAGACTTCAGTCTTTTAGGAAGTCCAGAACTTCCTGCCATGTTGGCTGCCTGAGAGAAGCCCTCAGAGGGGCTAGGAGGAGAAGGTCACTGCAAAATCACGGCACAGGGGTCAACATAATGCTTAGGGGTTCTGCCAGATCCTCTCAAGGATTTTGCTCCAATTGGAAAGGAATTCAATTCACTATACAAAATGGTATCCATTGCTTTCTATCCTTTAATAAATGCTTATGCTAGATAAATCACAAAAGAGGGGTCCTGAGTTGGACATCTCCATCTTTTAACCAATGGCTGAGCAGATTTCACCCAAATCACAGAGACCTCCCCTGGAGGGCTGTTTCTCACTGCCTGAGGCTGCAGAGAGCCAGGCAGCCTTGTCCAGTTCAGACCATGGGACCCATGACCTGATATGGTCTTTGGTTGAGACAGGGAGAGTCACATTTCCTGTAATGGCTATGCCATGCACTCATGATGGCTTGCTTTCCTGAGTCCTCAAGGGTCAAGGTGAGACCAATTTTTAGAGTGGTTGATTCTTAGGTGCTTATCCATCTTTGGAAAGCAAATGCTCCTTGCATGGACTGTTCCCACATTTTGATGTTTTGGGTCCTCTTCCTCTTTCCTACCTGATGCCTCCAGTGTGTGTGTGCGTACCCACGTGTGCCTGCACCAGTCGGCTGGTTTCCAGTTTGCAACCCCACTTATAGGCACTTATAATTCAGCTTTTTCTCTTTATTAAATTAGTAGTTATTCCCTATAATGTTCATCTTCAAAAAACTGTTGTTATCTCTTGACATCTACTGCTTCCTCTTCTCCTCTAGTTGTCCCTGTGGGTTTATAACCTTCAAAAAATTTCTTTATTGACATTTTTTTAAGTTGGAGTTTGGAAGACGTGGAGATATGTGTGTAACTTCAATCCATCTGGTTTGACCGAATGTGAGAGGTGGAGAGTCATCAACGACTGCTGAACTCAGCCGGAGCAGGTGACTGTCAGCAAGGGTGTCCAACCCATGGCTTGTGGGCTGCATGCAGCCCAGGATGGCTATAAATGTGGCCCGACACAAAATCATAAATTTACTTAAAACATTATCAGATTTTTCTGTGTATGTAATTATGTGTCACAATGTATTTAATGTGTGGCTGAAGACAATGTTTCTTTCAGTGTGGCCCAGAGACCCCAAGAGGTTGGACACCCCACTAGAGGAAAGACTATTCCATGACATGCCAGCTAGATCCAGGGCAGAACAGAGATTCCTCCCACTAAATCCCCCCAGAGACTGTCTGATCGACCCCTCCCCTATGACTCACAGCATGATGGTTTCTGCTGGGTCCTGGAACAGACCATTTTCCCACCCCAGGCAAGCATGGAAGGTGTTTTTCTGTTATCTAGGGTGGATTGCTCCCAGTACCCCACCGCTCCTGCCCTGTCCTATACAAACCTTTAGCGCCTGTTGCCTGGTGCAGATGACATCTATGGCATTTTGTTACTGCCAGGGAGACACTGCCTACGGTATATCAGTTCCCGAAATAAACTCTTAATGTGATGGTAGAGTTGTCAGCCTCTTCCTCTGGTCTTTCGGCCCTGGGAAATCTTTCCCAAGAGTGACTAATGGCAGGCAAAGCCAGGAGCTGCTGGGCAGGCCATCAATAATTGTTTCATGGTTCAACTCTGTGGCAAATTTGCTGAAGTCCTAAGGATCCACTGTTGTTGTGGATCCTGCAGTGATCACACATTCCAGATTAAATTCTTTCTGAAGGCCACGATGAGGCAGCATGCTCTTACTGAAGGTGAAGATGGACTGCAGACATCATGAGTGACCTACTGGCAGCTGAGGTGCACTTCCTAAAGACCCCACAGCCTCCCTCTGGTTGCATGGAACATGGGCATGCTGCTGGTAACGAGTGGAAACTCTGACAAACTATGTGCAGGAATCAGAGCCAATGACAAGGCACACGCTGTGTGATCTCTAACACCCTGCTCCCTCTTGCAACCTGGAGTCATGCCCAGATCCCAGCCTGCCCCTCCCTCCCAAACCCCAGAGCCTCTGAGACTGGGACCATTTTCTCCTCTTCCTCGCCTCCTTGAGGAGTTTGACCTGAAAAGTCTGAGACTCTGAATCTGGTAGTAATTATGACAATGGCAGGCATTATATTGTTTGCTTAGCACCTGACCTCTGACTCACATACCATTGCCCTGATAGAGGCTGTCTCTAATCTATCCTTCCATCCCAATCAATTTAATTTTTAAAAAAGTTTTCATTGAGTGTTTAATCTGTGTCAGACCATGCTGATTTTCTCCTCCAAAATATTTATTAAACAATTGCCTGCTTTTCATCCCTTTCTTTATCATCCGAGTCCAGCCCTTACCTGCCCTCTGTCTCCTGGACCGCAGTCAGGACTTTGTAAACTTGCAGGGTGCCTCTGTTCCACCTTCTTCAGATCACCCTCCAGCCTGAGGGATCTTCCAAAATGACAGTCCTTGGCAAGGCACCTTCTTGTCAAATACTCTCCAGCGACACCCTGTCACTAACAGGACACATTCTGTTCATTCTAGGGGCTCACAAATGCCCCGCTAGGTGAGCCCTGTCTGGGTGCCCAGCCTCCCAGAACACCACCTACCACGGTGATCTTATGCAAAACCCCACACAGCTGCTTGCATCATGCTGTTTCTCTTCTAGCTGAAATTACCTTTCCCGTTTTCCTTCTGGCTAGCTCCAACATACCATTGTGTATTTTCATGATCTTTTGGTGTGTCCTTACTAGACTATGAACTGCTAAAGGCAAATCTCTTTCTTAATTAATCTTTGAATTACTTACTATCTTTAGGAAGTAGCTAAGCACACATTAAGCTTTGAAAAAAACCTCTTATCACACATATTATGTGTCTGACACTGCTCACCACCTTGCAAACATTTCTATAATCTGCATGATAAATGTGCACCTAGCATATGGCACAAGTTGTTTTACATGCATGCCTTTACTATCTAGAGTGATTTTTAAAGACAGAAGCCAGATCCCACCTTCTCCTCCCCTGGCTCTCTCCCGGCTGAATCACTGTGCCAGGGCCACACAGGCCTTCTCCATGCCCAAGCGTACAGCAGGCTCCTTTCTACCCCAGTGCACTGCCCGTGCTGTTCCTTCAGCCTGGAACTCTGGCCTCAGACCTTTACCTGTTTGTCTCTGCTTTGTCATGCAGGTGACAGCTCATCTGTCACATCCTCAGAGGGCCCTTCTCCTCTCTGACATGGCCTCGTCCTCCACCCCTGAGTCAGAAGTCAACTGCCACAGAAGCCTTTAATTTTCATTATAGCGTGTCTCTAAACCTGATGTTATCTTGTTCCTGTGTGAGGACTTGGTGCTGTCTCCCACTGGAATGGACATGCCACAAGAGCAGGAACTTGTCTGCCTTGTTCTCTCTCCCCTGAGCTCTGAACACTTCCTGGAACACTTCCATGGTCTCAGTAAAGTTTTTGAGTATCCAATTTGTCCTTCCGTACAGTCTCATGAGTTCTACACTATTATTATCCCCATTTTACAGGTGAGGGGAGAAATGCTCAGAGAGGTTTATTGGGTAGATTGTAGTTATTCAGATGAGAAACCAGGCCCATTAGATGTTATAGCTGGCATTCCTCCACTAGCCCATGGGTACACATCTGAGATGGCATCTCTGTTTGGTCCCAGGCTGCTCAATGCCTGTTCCTGAGCAGGAGTAGGTATTTCTACTTCTCTGCCCTGTCCCTCAGGTTTTCTCTCTCTCTCCCCTTCTGCTTGGCTTGGCTGCACACACTCAGAGCTACCTCAGCCACTCCACAGTTGGGTCAGACTTCCTGTTGCAGTCAGGTCAAATGCCTGTCATGGTGTCCCCTATCTACCACTGCCTAGACCACTGTGTCCCCTGCCAGTGCTAGCTTTTCATGATGGTGTGTGTTTTTGAATGCCTGCTTTATTACTCTTTTAAAATGAAGTGTACTTTTGAAAGGGCAAGTAGCATTCTGGAGGCTACGCTTTGGCATGTATTTAGGGTAATTGAGACGGCATTTGCATTGGCAATCAACTCCCTTCTTGCAGAGAATGGCTTAAGGTCACAATATCCATCCCAAATTTGGTCTCTATATCACAGACTGTAATATTGTTTTCCTCTGGGGACTGAGATCTCAATTCTGATGATGTTCTCCAGCTTTCTTACCATATAAGAGGCAGTCTAAAATTTATTCCTTCATCCATGTATTCATTTCACACAAATTTCTAGCTCCAGCAATGAGTACAAAGTGCTAAGTTAAGTGCTGAAGTGACAGAGATGTGTAAGACATAGCCAGTCCCTCCTCACTGCCATGGTCACCAGGGGCTGGAAAATATATGATGGCTTCCCCAAGGGAGTAATAATTTTTACTTTCACCCTTGTACCAGATCCCTCACTCCACCATCTCGACCTCTTAAATTCAAAAGAGCTTTCCTTTGACCATGAAAAAGCACCCGAGGTTACATGAGAAACATTAGCTGCTGCATAAAACTGTCAAACTCCTGAGAAGAAGTAGCCCAAAGCAGACACTCCAAAAGACAAAGATTGAGGAGCACATGGGAGATTAAAGGAAGCATTTTTCACCTCCCAGTGTGGAAGAATGCTCAGTCACAGAGCCAGAAAAAGACCTGAGGAGGTCAGCTGAGATGACTTGACATCCAAGTCAAGGTAAATTAGGTAGAAGAGAGGGAGGAAGAAAGAAGGGAAAGTAGGAAAGGAAGAAAAAAAAAAACCCTCAACTCCAAAACCCATACCCCAAAGTGGTGACAGCATATTTTACCTGAGGGATGCAGAAAATGTTCCTTCACCCCCATGACTTTGGGGTAATAGAGGGGGGTGGGAGCAACCAAGTATCGGGGTGCTGGTGTGCATTCTGCCAATTTGGGGGCTTCCTTTCCTGCTCTAGAAGCCTATGCCTTCACTTGCCTAGATCTGCTGATTTAGGCTCTGCTTGGACCAGCTGGCTTGCATCAGAACAGAGATTATAAAGCTGTCAACGCCAAATGATTAAGCTCTGTGATTTTAAAGACTTTCCTCTTCCCAGGTTTTTCCACCTTCAATTGACGTTTTTACTCTCTGAGGCAAGGATAGGAGAATGTTGGGAACCATAGAAGAGCCCCATAAAATCATAGACCCTACCACATGGGGGTCAAGCAAGAATTTTGAGACTATATTTTAAGTGTTCATGGGCTTTCTGGGACCATTACTTGCTCTAGATGCCCATCTGATTAGGGAAGGAATCTGCCCTCCTTGATAAGTAATTATTCTAGGATCCAATTTTTTTTTTGATATTAAGATAATTTTGCTTACATACAAGTTTATAAATTGATCCTATTATGAGAAGATCATTATTACCTTTGAAAAGCCCACTTTACATCATGCTGTTGGTTTGAAGGCAGAACCATATCAAAAGAAAAGAAGAGAAAGGGAAATGTTTCATTTTCAATCCCCTTCTTCCAGCCCATGCCTCCAGAACAGCACCATCCATTAGGGAGATGAGCACAAAGACTGTGGTTTTCCCCTTAAAGGAGCCATTAGTGAGGGCATCAGCAGAGGGCTGTGACTGGTCCTTCCCTTTTAGGTGTCCTGTGTGTAATTGTCACTAATGTGAATTCATTAGATATTTCATTAGCTAAGTCAAAAACCTATATCCTGATCTTTAGCTGAAAACATCTCTGAATTAGATCATGAAAATTAGAATAAAACTTACTTGCCGGTGGTAGTTAATGAGTCATGACTAACTAAGGAACAGGGAGGGGGTGGGAGAGCAGCTCTCCTTCCACGAGGCTGGTGGTTATGTGGAAGGGAAATTACTCTTCATTTTGTGAGTTCACTGAAGGATGAAGCCATCATCGCTGAGTGTGCCAGACTTCCCGACCCAGCTCCTGGGCTTCCGGGGCTTTCCCTTCCACACCCTGGGGGAAGAATATCAAATATGGGTAGTGAAGGCCAGTCTTCAGGGTGGAGACCAGGCCTCAGTTGGTGGTATCTTTAGTGGTGTGCCAAAGGGAAGGCTCTTTTATCTTCTGTGAGCTCTGGTGGAGACAATCAAAGAAGCATTACCTCTGATAATATATTTCCCACACAGAAAAAACTGAGGTTGCAAAAGGTGAGGTGGCTTGTTCCTGGTCACACAGGAAGCATGGAATGATGGGGACCCCATTTGGTCTTCTGGCTCCGTGTACAGTGTTTTTTTCTCTGAACCCCAATGCTTACCAAGTGCCTGGCAACAATCTACCCTTCACTTCATACACACTCTGTGAGAGGTGGTGGGATGGGATGGATAGAAAGAAGGGTCATGCGTAGTCGCTGCCTTCCTGGGATAACGTATCGTGGGGAGACACTGTCAGCACACAGGTGTTTAGAAAGCAGTGCAACGTATGCCCTGAGTGAGGTATGCAGACAGTGCCCTTGGCGTATGGAGGGCACAGCCCTGTCCTGCCTGGAAAATCTTAGAAGAAGATATTTCAGTGGAGACTTTAAGCACAACATCATTCGTTTGTGTCTGAGATTGGATTCATCTTAAAAATAGAATCTGAAACAAAGATTTGAGGGCAAAAAGTTGACTTGGGAGGTATATGAACACCAGAAGGATAATAAGAAATAGAGAAATGGAAGAAAATGCCTCCATAAGGATGTGTGAAGTCAGCTGTCACACTTTGTGGAGTAGCTCTAGACACAGGTACCAAACACATGTCTCAGGAATATCTCACCTGAGAGGCAAGGGCACTGGGGTATTTATTGTCAACATAAGAGACATTCAAACCCATAGAGAACTTTTGTGAGTATATTTAAGCCAAACTGACAACTGCTGGAAAGAAAACCTCAGTGGATTGAGAAAATGCCCTGGAAAATGGCCCTTTTGCACCTTATTTCATACATGATAATCAAAAGAGAAGATGTAAGTGGGTTACATGAAACCAGCGGTGACAGATTAGGAAGGCAGGAGAAAGCAAAGCCGGGAAACATCTGGGATCGGATAAAAAGTGAAATGATAGACACACACTTGTTTACATAGGCGGGTACAGGACAGTGAACAGTGAACAGACAACAATAACAGTGAAGGGATTTCTGGTCCTCCCTCTGGTGTGGTGCCTGTGTTTTGAGGGGTCCGGATAAAAGAAATTACTTTGACAGTCCAAAGGCACGTTATCTTACATTCAAAAAGAGAATACATGGGCTTAGCTAAGGTAAAGATCAACTTTTGTTAGGGAAGATTCCAGTCTAGGATATGACTGCCTGCCATCACCTGCTTTTAGTCAGAAACTTTTTAATTTCAGACCATCCTATGTGGTTACTTCAGGTCTTCAAATTTGCAAGGCCATCCTGCAGGCCTCCCCTGAGCTTGTCAGGCTTAGCATGTGGCCCCCTTTCATCCACACTATATATCAAGTCATGGTTGAGTTCTGCTCCTGTTGGGGAATGCTGGGTGCCTGACATGTGCAGCCTACCTTGTAAGGACAGAATGGCCATCTCTGGCTTGATGGAAGCCCTCAGGCACAGACACACAGATGCTGGCAGTTGTGAGCCTGCTGGATACCCTCACGTGTGTGAGGTACGAGGGTTGAAGATAGGGCACTGGCAATATCTGTTTCAGTGGGCAGATGGAGAGCCATCTCCAGCAATGCAAAGGCATAGAGTCCCACAAAAGCATGGTGTGTTGAGAGCAAAAGAACTAGAAGAAACATTTGAGGCCTAAACTGCAGGCAGGAGTATAGGGAACAGCAAAGATGAACGTGTAGACAGGTGAGGCCATGGGGCTCTTCTGTGCCTTGCTACATAGTCTGAATGGCCATATTCTGTTGTCCTGGTTGATTGCATATAAGACAGAGGAAGGGAGAAGTCTAAAATGATTCGAATTTCTGCAAGAGGGTTCAGAGGAAGGGCATGCACAACTCCTGAGCTAGCACAGGCCAAGACTCAGTTCCTGCAGGTGTGATGGGATCTGGATCCCTTCCCAAGGGTTTCAGGGCCTCTAAGCACCAGGAGGAGAGAGCAGGTACAGAGTACTCTTCAGAGCCCCTGGCCCTGACCAACAGCAGGTCACATCTAACTCACTGGGACTGGGACTCACAGTTAGCCTGGGGCCTGAAACAAATCAACATCACAGCCGGGAAACACAGACAGGTTGGTAGAGCTGCTGCAGCAATCTCTCCTTCCCTCCAGCCCCTCCCAAACACCACTTGGCCACTCACAAGTCCCTCCTCCTCATGGTCCCTCCTATCAGGGAATCTCACTGCTCAAGGACTTTCAACCAGGACCTCAATTTACCGAAAGCAAACTTCCCTGCATTATAATCTTCTTAGAATGCTGGTTGTTTCTCTTTTCTTAACTTACATCCTAATTTGCCTTCTGGGCCTCCATTTCCTGCTTTGGAAAGTAAGAGGATTATTCTACATTTACAAAAGTCCTTCAAGCTCTGATGTCTTCAAGCCTACTTTCTTCTCTGTAGACACATCAAAAATGGGGCAATGAGAATGCAGGAAAGGAAATGATCACATCTCCCTCAGGAACTGGGAAGACTATGAAGATGGGGCACATCAGACAGGGACTACAGACAGATAGGATTGTAATGGGAGCTGAGAAGAAAGGGCTGAGTTATGGAGTGAGGGGAGATGATTTGATAATTTTGAGAGTCCTATCCAGACATGCAAGTCCATGTTCAGTGTTTCTATGGATACTTTGGAAAAAGAAAACAGAAATCTTTAACAGATTGCTCTCAGAACTGCCTGTGGCTGAGGAGGTCAGCAGGTGACAATGACATCATTTCCATCACTTAAAATCTCCAGCCTCGACTTCCAGCCAAGATGGAGGCATAGGTAGACACACTGTGCCTCCTTGCACAACCAAAAGAAGGACAACAACAGATTTTAAAACAAAAAACAACCAGAACTGACAGAAAATCGAACCGTATGGAAGTTCAACAACCAAGAAATTAAGAAACATACATCCAGACCAGTAGGAGGGGCAGAGAGGACTCACGCGGCGGGGCAGTGGCTGGCGGATCCAGGAAAGGCGTGGCTGGCCGGGAGAAGTGGCGGCTGCGGACCGGGCGTCCCACTCCCTCGTGAGGATAAACCAGGAGGAACAACTGGGGAGCGAGACAGACCACACAACCCAGGGTTCCAGCTCAGGGAAAAAAAAGCCTCAAAGCCTCTGATTGAAAACTCCTGTGGGGGTTGAAGTGGCGGCAGCGGGAGAAACTCCCAGCCTCGCAGGGGAGCTCGTTGGAGAGACCCACAGGGTCCTGGAGCGTACATAAGCCCTCCCACCGGGAATCAGCACTGGAACCAGCACCAGAGGGGCCCAATTTGACTGTGGGTGGTGCGGAGGGTCACTGAAGGCCGGCAGAGAGTGGAGCAACCGCCATTGTTCCCTCTCGGTCCC
>VMDR010003165.1:0-76293 GCA_007922815.1 Macrotus californicus
TCATTGGCAGGTACAAAATAGACAGGGGGAGATTAGGAATAGTGTAGGAGATGGAGAAGCCAAAGAACTTATGTGCATGACCCATGGAGGGGGATTGCCAGAGGGAATGGGGATACTGGATGGAGCAGGGCAAAGGGGGAAAATTGGGACAATTGTAATAGCATAATAAATAAAATATATTAAAATAATAAATCCTGTTGCTGAAATCTGTGGCTATTCAGAGATTAGGAAAGACAACAAATCAATCTGAATTTAGGTTTCAGATTGTGCCAAGATTTCACAGAAAAGCCTTTTCTTCCACAAAAGCCTTCTGAGGAATTCCTTTATCAGGAGAGAAAAGCATTCCTGGAAATCTCATTAGTTAAATTACTCTCACATTAACATATTTTATTAATTACATATTATGAGACCCAAAGCTAAACAATCATAAAAACAACAAAAAGAAGTAAATATAGTTCCCTGTGACTAATAGATGTCATGCAAGACATAATCAGTAAAATCAATTATATGCATTATTATAATGAAAGGTACAGTTAGTGCTTTAAAAAATAATTAGGTTATTGGCTAAGAGGAAACTAGGCCCCCTCCATTACCCCTGGAGCAAGCCCTGGAGGCTTCACTCAAAGGCTTTTACTATAGAAATCATTGGTTTTATTGGCCAGGCAAATTAGTGACTCCATTAGCTTCACCAGTGGGGGTCCCTGGTTCTCCTAAGTCACCAGGTGCTTTTGATCTCGTTGTGCATTTTCTCGAGTGGAAAAAATATAGGGTTGGAACAATGCATTGAGATGTGTACAGAATGTCTGCCAGTGTGAATGTGTGGCGAGGGTAGATGCCGAGGTGAATGAAATAGACTAGGGGTGATGAGTTAGCTGTGTGTGGGCTGTGCTGTTTGTGTCCTGTGCACAGTTTGTGCGCTGCGTGGGAGCCCGCTCGGTTTACGTGTATGTGCAACTGGAGAGCTGATGGACGTTTCACACCTCTGTCCAGAACTCAACTTGCCTGTCCTGCTTTGTATGTAAAAATATTCTACTTATACCTGTAGCAAAGCTGCCTCCAAAGTGCCAATAAATAATATATGCAAAGTTTTTTCCCCTTAACCAATATAAAGAAACGTGGAGCTGTGAGGCAGGTGAAAACTGGCATTAGACAATGCAATGAGGCAGGAATTAGAACAGCGCAGTTCCTCTGGCCATTATAAATGAGGACGGCAGCTACCTGGAGAATGGGGAAACTGATGAGTGCAGTCTGTTGGGGAGAGCAGGAGGGAAATTTCCCTCAGGAACACATTTCAAATTACTTATTTATGAACTGATGAACTGGGAGACCACCTATGGAGACATCGGCATAAGCAGTCTGCTGCAGACAGCTACAGAGCTCCAGCTAATTGTGCGGCTGTTTTCTGTTAGAACTCCTGCTCTCCAGCTGGGCTTCGGAGGCAGGAAATTTAGGCTCTGACTAGAAGTTACGCTTTTCCTCTTTCTTGTCCGCATAAATATATACATACATATTTTAATCCACTTGAATCGTTTGGCAAGAGCCTGGGAAAAAGCTGCTATAGTTGGCCCAAGAAGGGCTGGGGCACAGAGGAGGTTTTGGTGTTGAAAGGTTTGCAGTTATACCCCACAGTCTGTGAGGGAGACTGAATTCTGGGCTCCTGTGTCAGCTCTCCACAGGCTATTGGTTCAGGCCATGGAGAGCCACATCTTCCTTCATTTCTTGGGCAGTATCCTCCTTCCCCTTTTCAACACTGTTATTGCCATGGTGACAGGGTATGGAGCGCTTCCTCGGCTCTGGGCTTTCTGGTCGTTTTACATGAATGATCTCACTTTATCCTCCCAAGAGCCCTATGAAGGCCATTGTTATCCTCATTGCACAGGTGAAGAACTGATGGAAGGGAGACCCCAGAACTCAGATCCCTAATTACCTCCTGGATGATTGTAAATGTCCATGGGAAGGAAATGGCATCTTAGGCTGGGAATGCTATGGACTTATTCTCTGTGCTGCAGGCAATGTGTTGAGGGGGAAGGAATCCAACAGGCAACTGCGGGCCATGGATATTGTTGGGAGACAGAATAGCCAACTGGTTAGGAGGTATGTCCCTTAGGGATTTTAATCATTGTCTCCATTTTAGAGATGAGGTAACAGAGACTAAGCAAAGTGTAGCAAGATTGTCCCAAGTCACCCCTGTAAGTTGCAAAGCTGGGGTCTGAACCAGGTTTGGGCTCTGGACTTCCCACTAGGTAGATAGAGGACTAATTCTGAATTAGTGCTGGAGGGCAAGGTCTGAATCTTACTCACCCTTAATTCCCAGGACCTAGGAAAATTTACCTGTAGAAATGGACCCTGATAGATATCTGCTGAATTGAATTTTCGAATCCCAGTTCAGTGAGCTTATGGAGTTCTTGCAAAGATCCCCATTCCTTGGCCAATACTGCGATAATAACAGCATGTAACAGTTGCTGACCACCTCTGTGTGCCAGGCCCTGTCCCACATGGGTACACGATCATCTTATTCATCCTCAGAGCCTGGTGCAGGAGATGTTTTTATCATCTCCATCTCTTTCTTACAGTTAAGAGCATTGAAGGCAAGAGATTAAGTTAGTGCTTCTGAATTGGGAGTGATTTTGCTTCTCCCCAACCCCACCCCACCCCACCCCACGGAGCCAATTGCAGCCTGGAGACATTTTTGGTTGTAGCAGCTGGAGAAGTGGTTGTTTACTGGCATCTAGCAGGTGGATGGCTAGGGTTGCTGTAGACATCTTGCCATGCGGAGAGTATGTTCCCATAATAAATAATTATCCAGGCCAAAATGCCAATAGCAGCATAATCTGGGTTAAGTGCTTCTCTAAACTGTTACATGGCACAGCCGGGATTCAGATTCCATTGTCCTACTTCAGGGCCTGTGTGCTGATCACCCACTGGGTGGTCTCCTACCCTTCCCTTCTCTGGCAGCTTATGGTTTGCTCGGAGGATGTGACTGCTTCATGAGTCAGGGAGAATGAATCGGAGCCTCTGGTGCAGATCTCCATGCAAATTTAGTCTTTATCCTCAGCTCAATACAAGCTCAGGCAGAAGGAAGGCCTGCTTGAGTGTGGTCGGTCGGGTAGTAATAATATGGGTGTTATAATTTATAGTTTTAATGTGAACATTTCATCTAAAATGTCATATGGTGTGCTTGAGTGTGGTGTTGTTATGTTACAGAATTACATACTTATGATTCTGTAATAAAAGATTTTGTAATTTTAAAAAAAGGGGCATTATTTGTTCTGGACCCTGTATTCAAGTCCTGACTGTACCAAATAAGTAAATGCCGACTGTTTGGCACATCTGTTACAGCCAGATGAAGCTGGAGCCTGGAGGATCCAGTGGAAAGACTACAGGGCTCGGGGACCCCAGATTCCAGGCTGGCTTCAGTTGTTCTTACTGTGTAGCCTGTGGAAAGCTCAGTGTTTGCACTCTCTGAGCTTCTATTTCTTTAGCTGTGGGACAGGGAAGGCAATTTATGGAAAGCACTGGAGAAAATGGTTGCCCACTAGTTTTGAAAAGGTCGAAGGACTGTGTGTTGGCGGAGGTTCCCTTCATTACTTCCGCAAACATGTAGTAATAAGAGTGACAGTTTACCCTGCTACCATTGCGTATGTACTCTGTCAGGCATTGCTTTAAGGACTGGGAATGCCGATCTCATTTATTTTTCAAAACACCTCCATGAAGAAGGGACTAACTTAGAAGGGCCTCATTGCTGGGTCCAATGCTGTGATATAGCTGTAACTCCAGTGTAGTTTCTGAGTAATATTTGAACAAAGGGGCATGTATTTTTATTTTGCATGGGGCTCTGCAATTTATGTAGCTGGTGATTCTCTTTAGACATGTCTGCTTAGCCTAAGTGTATAGTGACCCCTCAGTAGTGAGTCTATAAAAAGTGGCCTGTATCCCCTCTGGGTTCATCTTTTCCCTCTGCAAAGAAGTAGTGACATTTACTAGGCTGATCAGTCAGTTCCACCTGCACATTGACCAGGTAGAAAGGACAGGAAACTGGACCAGAGGCAGGGCCATGATGAAGAAGTGGTGAGGCAGTCGAGCTTTGGGTTCAGACAGTCATGACGACATCAGCTGTGATGATAACAACAACGGAAGCCGTTTCATCCACAACAAAACCTTGATTTCCCCACGTACAAAGCCTTATGCCAAGTGCCTTGACATCCTCACAGTAGTTTTTGTGGTATGCGTTATCATCATTCCCATCTTTCAGATGGAGATTCCACGGCTGGCTGGACTTTAATGACTTACCCACCACATCTTAAAGCCTGAGATGGAATCCCAGCTCCACTTGCTGGCTTTGATGCTGTGGGCGAGTAGAGCAGCCATTCTGTAGCTCACTGTCCTTGTGTGTAAATGGGGATATAACTTACTTTGTAAAGTTGTTACAGGTTTTGAATTAGGAAAGGTAATTTGGAGAGTAAGAGCAAGGGCCTTGTACATGTTGTTTAACCTGTGTGCCATTGTTTCAGAACAGTGCCTGACACCCAGTTAGTATATTGGTTGCCTGTTGCCATAGTGCCGTGTGACAAATCACAGAGCTCTAATGGTGCAAAGTGATAAGCAATCGAATGTGAATTCCTTGCTCACATGTCAAGAGTCAGTTGGGCATTGGTTAGGTAGGTCTGCTGGTCTTGTCTGGGCTTGCTCATGGTTCTCAGGGTCAGCTGACTGTTGTCCAGGCGCCTGAGGCAAGTTGGTTCTGCCCCGCTTATCTCCCCCTGCAGAAGGCTAGCTGCCGCATATTCTGACGGAAGTGGCAGAGGGACCAGAATGCAAATGGAAATGCACGAATGCTTTTTCAAGTCTCTGCATGTTTCACATATGCTAACATACCACAGAGCAAACCAAGTCACCTGGCTAAGCTCAGAGCCAAGGGTGAGGTAGGTCACCTTGCCCATGGTGGGAGGGGTGAAGAATTGGGACCAATTTTACAATCAATTCCAACTTGACTCTCAGTTGACTCTCAATAAATCCTGAAGAAAGAATTTGAAAGTGCTTAGCATATCATAAAGGATAAAAAAATGACAGTTCACAGTTTGATCATTATGAATTACGGATTTCATAGAAGAGTTAATCTAGGCTAGGGGTTGCACCACACCCGCCTTTTGACCGGCCATACCTATTGATCGTTGGTATTTTTTCTTTCCTTTACATTTCCAAAATATTTTGAGGTGTCAGCTGGATATAGTTTCACTTTTTCTTTTAAAAAGGACTAGAATTTCACAGGTCACAAAAGTAACTGCTGAAACAGTGTCTTCAGAACCAAAGTAACCACAGGGCTCTTTGAATTTGTCAGAATGAATCGCATCCTCAGCAAATTTCATGTGACACGTTTTCCTATCATAGCTTCATTCATTTATTTTAATCCAGCGGGGCCCGGGCCTGGGTTTTGAGCGTGGTGATTGTTTAAACATTCCTTTTGACAGCTCCTGACAGCCCCTAGGATAGAGGCAGCTCACCTGAAGCCTGAGCTGGGCCCAGTGCCTCTTGGCATGCCCTGTCTGTCTACTGCTGAGTGCTGGGCATGGAGCAGCCGGCCCCTCAAATTCTCGTTTCTTCTAAGGGGTTGAAGAGTCTGCTTCCGAGTGAGAGCGTGTGTCTCTCTCTGAGCTGCTGCTGTGCACAGCGACAATGATGACAGGTTGGTTTCATGCCGCTCTTGCCAAGATTAAGGGGTTGTCAGACAAGTATCATGGGAGACCGAGGGATCGCTCTGAAAAGTCGTTCTGAATTGCTAACTAATGGAGGTGGGGGTGGGCTTCCTTTTGCATGTGGAGCTGCGGAGAGGCGCTTAGCAGACCTGACCTCCTCACTCTGAGCACAGAGTAGGTGGGCCACTGAGATGCCTCCCACCCTGGGTTATGGGTCCCAGGAGGGCCGGGATTGGACACCAGAGGCTCCGTGAACCTTGCAGAGCAGCAAGGGAAAGTAGTTCCTCACCATCATATGACTTTTTTTTCTGGGGACAGGGGACCATAGCTTTCATCAGAATCTTAAGGGTTTGAGACCCCCAAATAGTGGGCTATCCTGTGTAGCCCCCCAGACAAGCCTCTGTAGTTAATTTTAAGGAATTTTGTCTGCACACTAGAGGTAATAAGCATTCTTTAAAGTGTTTAAAGAAGTGAGGCAATAAGAGCAGGCCTGATTTTCAAAAAGTTTACTCTAGGTATAAAGTCTGGCTGTAGAACTGGTACAGAAATGGCTGTAGCTATTTGTCTCTCATTTATGTATTCCACAAATATGCATGTTGAGTGTCTGCTCTGTGCCGGCGCCGGCGCAGCGAGGACAGTGCTCACAGAGATTCTGCCACTCAGAGTGCCTGCCCTTGTGGAGATTAAAATGTAGGGAGAGAGCTGAATAATTCTAATGCAGCTGGGCATTCTGGTAGAGTATGTGAAGTGCTATTTGGTCATCCGTTCATTCACTAATTCCAGCAATGTTTATTGGTCCCCTAGTGTGTGTCAGGCCCTGTGCTAGGTCTCAGGGACTGTAGTGAGTTTCACACAGGCATGGTCTCTGCCCTCACTGAACTCACTGTCAAGTGTGTGTGTGTGGGGGGGGTGGGGAGATACAGACAGGTGAACCAGCCACTATAGCACACTGTGACAGGTTCTAAGACTGGGGATGTACAAGGGCGATAAGGACACAGGACTGTTACACCCAACTTAGGCCCCAGGACTCGGGGACAGTGGAGGATCATGTGCTACTTTAGAGACAAAGGGAGCACAGCCGCAGACTCCTACCCTTGATTTCACCTGCATTTACACCCTCTTCACGGGGTGGTCCTGGGCCGCTCTAAGCTTGTGTTCCGGTGGCAAGGAAGGGTAACAGAAACCTGAGGCTGATTTTCACCGTGGGTTCTAGCAAGTCTCCATGGAGTGCTTCTGTGGCCTGGTGTGGGTCGTGCCGCCATCCCCAGCCCAGTCAGGCACTATGTGGCCATTCAATCAGGCTTAGATCCTGGCCTCAACCTCAGAGACTGGAGATGGTGACAGCTTCGCCCTGCCAACCACAGGGGTTGGTGCTGGTACAGAAATGTTCCTCCAAAGAAAATCGGGTGTTGGTGTTCAAAAGGGTAATAGATGTGCACTATAGTCAAATCATAGCAACTAAAGAAACAATTAGCGACAAGCACTTTTTATGTATTATTTTATTCATGCCTCCCAACAACCCTAGGAGATGGATTCTGTTATCTATGTAGTAATTGTAGCGAAATCATTGATTACTTTCCATAATGTAAATTTGATGTGGATTAATTCCTATTTTTCAGTGCTAACATGATTGCAATGGTGACAGAACCCCTCGATGATCTAATTTCTCTGGCAGTAAAGGGACAATGGAATTCCAAGGGGAAGAATTGTCTCCCATAGGAATGTTCTTGCTTTAGTGCATCAGGCCATTCTAAGAAACAACAAGAAATATGGGGCTTACATTGTATTTATTCGTGGAAAGATATTCATATAACATTGTTCCAGGATCATCAATACAACTGTAATTCATGACCCTGACAACACAGCAATGCATTTTGTGTGGTCTCACCATCGCGGGATCCTGAGTTTCAAGCTGAAGCTGCCAAAACAAAAATAAAAGCCGTAAATCACAGATATTCAAATTTTCCCTTCTGTTCTGACCATACAGCTCGAGCGTTTCAGGGGCGAGGAGGTGAAAGGAACCTCTTGTTTCATACCTCCTAAATTTTCGCCTCCAAGCAGACGTAGGCTATCAGATGTTTGGGCACACTTTGAAGTTGACCATGGAGGAAGGAAAGGGCCTGGGAAAAGGGCTGCAGCTGGGTGAATCAGCAAACCCGCTGCAGGACGGGGACAGGTAGAGGGCCATTTAATGAATGGATGAGAAGAAACCTTGAGAACTGGGCATCTTTCTCTCATTTGCAGGTAAGGGGACATTCTTTCCTTGGCCACGAAAGGCATTTCATCCTTAGATTTTTGCTGCAAATTTACCCTCTGATTTCCTGTTTGGAGAATGAAGTTCAGTGACACTTTGATTAATGCTGTTCCCATTTTCACTGGCAGAGCAGTGGCTCTTATTTGGGGCCATGCATTAGGTCTTTCCCCAGCTCAGCTTTACAGTTGCAGCAGAGCGCTAATGCTGGTTGTGGCAAAGATGGATAGCTGTCCAGTGGAAATTCATTATTCTCTTCCCATCATGCGCAGTTATCACCGGGATGCAGTTGCTTAGCCAGGGGCTACAGTTCCCAGCACCCACTGCATCTAGGTGTGGCCCACGACTAGTTTTCCAGTGGAATGCGAGAGCAGCCCTTTCTTGGGTTTTCCCAGGAAGTCAGTGTGACATTTCCGCCTTCTCTCTTCCTGTCTGCCACTTACACCCAGAAGCCCCTGAGACCCTAGGGGATGCTCTGGAATGCAAGGTGGGTGGTCCTGAATCCCTGGATGGGGAAAAAATGCCCTCCAACGGGAAGCTCCAAGCAACTTCCAGGAGAACAGCAATGCTCTGGGGAGTCTGGCTTCAGAACTACACACCCTGATAGACCCTGGATTCTAAGATCTCTCATCAGGGTTTGCCCACCCAGGAAACATTCCCGATTCTAGACCTGTGCTGTTGAACATGGTAGCTGCATGTAGTTAGACTTAAATTTAAATAAAATAAATGTAAACAATCCAGTTTGTTGGTTCCCCTGGCCACGTATCTTCTCAATATGTGGTCAGTGGCTACCATATCTGGCAGCACACAAAGGAACATTTGCATCACTGCAGACGATTCCGTGGGGCCCTGCTCCAGACCAGTGGGAGCCTAGAAGGTGAGTTAATTTAGAAGGAATGGGGGAGGTGTGTGTGTGGGGGAGGGGAGCTGTGAGAGGTCATCGGGCTTCAGCCTCTGGACCCCAGTTTATTTCTCACTAGTCCTAGAGCCAGGATTACCCCATGCCTCTTTGTATTTCTCACATCTAACACAGGTAGGAGATGCTCAGACATGTGTTTGATCAAATGAAGGAAGCTCAATTATCAGGATTATTTGGGAGGGAGTTCCAGAGAGCTGGAGACCGGCACTGCTTAGGTCCCCTCAGTCCACGTAGGGTGAGGACTGGTCCTGGAGGTGCAGCTGAACCAAATACTTTCGGGGGCAGGGAAGGGAGACCCTGAGAGACCGGAAACTATACAGGGCTTGGCACTGTCTGAATTTCTTTTGAGGTTATTAGGTGACTGGCTGGTTAATGTGATAAATTAAATTATTCTAAATGACCTCCTGATAATTTCTCTCAGGACTCGTGTTGACTTTGCATGTAATAGGCACTTAGTTGATATTTGCGGAATGAAGGCATTTGAGTAATATTGTATGTATTTGTTTATGTCCTGTCTCCCAGTCCCACCATCCCTCTATGCTTCTCTCCCTCAGTGGAATGAGAGTCCCATGAAGGTGAGGTCTTTGTCCATTCTGCTCACAGCTGCACCTTAAATACCTAGAATAGTGCCTAATAGTCACAGCTCAGCAGATATCTCTGGAATAAATGAAGGAAGAACCTTTAATAACTTAACCAAAGAACTGCATACAGGTGGGAATTTTGGAGACTCTGATAAGACAGAGAAATTATTTTGGGGGACAGTAGAGACACTTTTGAGGGCTCTCAGATCGCCTCCTAAACAGATCCACTGACTTCGCCTGTGTACAGGCCTAGGCAAGCCCTTGTAAGTGAGGTGCCTCGATTTGAAATTTAAATCCCCACAGGACTCTAGGTGCGTACAAGGCATAATACTAAATGGCTGATAACTTGTGACATTTATTTCCCCACATGAGGAACCACAGGGCAGCATCTCTCGTCAGGAAGGAAACAGATTTGTCAGAGAGGAAACCAGCCATCATATGCTCTTTGTATTTTTATGATTTATGTATTTATTGGAGGCACCCACCACTTAACAATCTCTGGGTGCTTTTATATGTTTCATAGACAAAAGGCAGACACTGCCATTGTGGATTATGAGGTGGAGAGTGACCAACAAAGTAACATCCATAAATCCCAAAGCACATCATAAAATCATCAAATGCTGCAGAAGCCGGGCTCAGGCTCCCCCAAGTAATCAGACACCTACATGGAAAATGCCCGAGACCTGAGCTGGAGCCCTGACCCTGGCACTTATTAGATTCCATGGCCTTGAGTATGCTTCTTAATCTCTTTTAGCCTCATTGGTTTATCTTGAAAATGGGCGTGGTAACCACAGTAATTGCCTGGTCTACCTTCCAGGGTCCGGGGCTTGAACACACATGGCCGCACTTTGTGCATCACAGAAACTCCCCAGATGTAACAAGCTAGCATTTTCACAAAGAATTGAATTCCGTATCTGTATAAATTGGAGTTTCTGCTTCCCTCTCAGTGATGTGAGCCCCACACGATGTTTTGTCATCCCTTGGTTGTTTCTTCTCCAAATGTGATTTGCGATCCCTACCTTGATGATTTTGGGGGTGATCTTTCCTCTGCTTGGAATTTCTCTTGCTGGCCATTCTTAACTGTTCAGTTTCTCCAGAGGATTTTGAGTTTAGCATTGGGTTAAATACAGGGCTAAAAGACAGAGAGTCATACCAAGAGCTATCATTTGTTAAGTCCTTCCTGCATATCTGGCATTCTGACTTCGTGTGTGCCAGCTCGGCCCATTCTCATGAAAACCCTACGAAATGCTCTTACCCTTATTTTATGAATGAAGAAGCTGGGTTTTAGGGAAGGCGAGTAATTTAACCAAGGTGAGGTAGATAATAACCCGCCAAATCAGAACTGGAGCCGAAAGCTCGTGTTTCTAACCTTTGCTTTAAAATGCCTGCCTCCATGAAACAAAAATTTTTCCTCCCGACTCGGGCTGGAGGGGTTTTGATGAGCTATCGTTTCCCGTGTGAGGAGCACGTGCAGGATGAGGAGGAAGTTAAACTGGGCATCCCGATCTCCAGCTTTGTCTCTGCACAGATAAGGCTTTCATCTCTGTGCACATAATTTAACCTCTTCAGCTTCCGTTTTTCTGTCTAGAAAATGGCAGATGAGGTTAATTAGATAATCTGAAGTGTATTTATTTCTCTTTATTTCTAATAGTCCTACTTCTGTCTTTAAAAAATAGTAAAAAGCATGCACCAGCTCCTCCATTGTACAAGAATATCAGCAAATACTTCTGTTTTTTTTTAGGTTTTAGTAGAATTGGATAACCATTGTACATCTGAGAGGCCAAACTAGTTCTATCACCTAGACAGTTTTAAAGCCTCCAGCCGGTCTTCCTGCTTCTCTCTTGCCCCTTATGGTCGGTTAACCACACACACAGCTCTTCTCCTTTGCACTAAACATCTAGACAGCTTTACTATATTGTGTATATAGTACCTACTGTTCTCTCCTTTCTCTCCAGTCGCGCTTTGCTCTTCACCACTCCATGGAAACTGTCTTATTGACGGTGCAGTGGCTGCCATCTGCTGATTCAGTGACTGATAATCAGGCCTCTTCTTGCTCATCCTGTTAGCAAGCAGTGTCTGTCCTGGTCGAGTGCGTCTCCTTCTTGAAACACCTTCTTCGCGTGACTTGGGCGATGCCGCCGCCTGCAGATGTTTCTCCCACCTCACTGGCGCCCTCTTCTTAGTTGGGTTCACTGCCTGTGGGGCTCGCTCTTCAGCCCTCTTCCCTTTCCTCCTCATCCTCGTTCCCTCGGTCATCAGATCCAGTCCCATGGCTTTGAATGCTGCGTCTGTACTAATGCCTTGCACATTTACATCCGAAGCTTCACCTCTCTTCTTGAGTGCCGGACTCTCACAGTTGCCTCTTCCTGGGTCTGTTTGCATGTCTGACAGGTGCCTCCGATCTGACGTGGTCTGGATGCTGGATTCTCCTTTCACTCCCAAGAAACTCCTACATCTCCCTCAGTGTCTCCTGTCTGATGGAAGAGCCCACCTTTCACTCAGATGTTCAGTCTGCAAACCCAGGAATCATCCTGGGTTGCTCCTTTCTTTACATCCCCACTCTAATCTTGTTGACTCTGCTTCCACTGTTTTCGTCCTCTGTTGGAGATAAAAGAAGAAAATCTTTTTAAATATCCTTCAATTTTGTCACATCAGGATCAGTAGCTACAGTGACCGGGAAGCAGACATTGATATTAATTGGTAGTAGAAGGATTTACTACAGAGAATTTTGAGGTGAAATGCCCTGAAACTATGTGATGTATCCATATCATACAATAACGTAACATTGTATCATACGATGTGGAAGGCAGGAGCAAAGCTGGGCCTCGTGTTTCTCTTTGCTGCGCTCAGGCCGCTGTACCAGTGGGCGACGGTAGCGTGTGCGTTGCAGTGGTCTGTGCTCTGGGCAGCTGTGAGACATCCACGGGGTCACAGGTGCATGCGGAAGACTGGGAGGAACTGCTCTGCTTGGCGTGGTCAGGGAAGGCTTTGTGGGAAAAGTGGAATTTGGTTTAAGCCTCAATGTATGGACTGGATTCAATTAAATGCAGAGGAAAAAGAAGAGTCTTTCAGTGAGAGGGGAGTTCTGGGGAAAAAATCAGAAATCAGAAAATGTGGAGATACACAGGTTATATTTCAGCAGTCCCTGGGAGGAGCAGGAAAGCTAAAATGAAAGGTTTAAACAAGTTACAGGTGAAAAGTTTCACATGGTAGATTTCATTTTATGGAATATATGTTATATAAACAAGCACTGTACTAAGTGCTTGCATGCATTCATTATTATAACAACCCTGTGTCGTGGGTATTAATCTTGTTTTGTGGAAGAGGTGTGTGCATAAAGGCAGGTGAAGAGGCTTGCCTGAGATCCTGTAGCAAGAGCTCAAACCGAGACTCAGTTCCAGCCATGTGGATTCTGGAGGCCCTGCTGATCACCATTCTGCTAAGCCTTCTCATGAAGCAATCTCACCCTTTGGGGTGAGAATGTAGAGAGAATAGAGCTTTGAGATATGAAGAAGGCACGTATTCTTTGTCTTTAATATTTCTAAAAAAAGATAAGCTTAGATTATCTTCAGAAATAGGAGCTGATTGCAAAGTGTAGTGGCCCTTGGTAGACAGGGCATTCTGGATTCTGGTACTTTCAAGACTGGGATATATGGCAGGTGTCATGGGAAGTTGATAGCTAGCTCAAGCTGCCTCACAGCCATGTCACACTTGCCATGAAAGAAGATCTGAATGAGCCAGTTTGTCACCACCTGGCACAAGGTGTCTGTTGTGTGGGGTTTCATAATAAGCCAATTGGAGAAAACTTTGACTTTACTCATATTCTGTCCATAGCACAGATTCTGGGTCAGGACCAGGGCATCGGAACTGGTTTCTGTCCCTACAGGCAGCGGAGTAACTCCCTGACAGCACTGGCAAAGTCAGTGCCTCCAGAGGCCAGCGGTGACCATAAATGCGTCAAGGAGGCCAGATGGAGACCGAGGGAACTGTTGAAGAAGTGACTGCTACTCCGTGTCAGCTGATTCTCTCTGTGAGGAAGCGGTGTCAGGTGGTCTTCGAGAGATGCAAAATCCCAGTGAAATATTGCGATTTTTAAAATGTTGACAACTAATTAAAATGAAAACAACAGATCATTCTTTGGGCCAAAGACAATGGACCAATTGGCTACTGCTGACTTCAGTATGCCTCTTTAGTGCTGGGAGATGTCTGGCGTTTCAGGAATGGCTTTGGGATTCATTTCTCTGGGAGATGTTTTAACGGAATTTTGAAGAAAGACTTAGAAATCAAGTTGGCTTGCTCTTGGTGACCAGATTGGAGGCATCCAAAGCCTTTTCATTTTTAAAGGCCGCCGGTTCTCCTGCATTCTTCACTCCACATGAGCTCCTGCATATCCTTCTGCAGAAGGTTGGGGAATCTAGAATCGATGACCTAGCAATGTATTTTAGGAGCGCCACATCCGGAATGAATCACCCTTCATTCCCTTTAACAGATCAGTCATTAGGGGAAGCTGATTGCTCCCCTATCCATGTCATACTTTGATTCATTGACATTTAAGTGATGAAAGTGCTTTTATTTTTTTCTCTCTTCAGTGAGTACCAACCCAGGAGAAGCTTGGGGAGCTGTAGAGGGGAGTGCTGACCCCTTGGACATGCCGTTGGTTGCATCCTCAAATGGCCCACTCAATTAGGGGTAATATTTCATTGGCTCGTGTGTGTGATGGCTCCCTAGCCAGCAGTGTTTTCTAAATGGTCCTGAGGCAAGACTCTGGGCTTGGAAAACAACCCTTCATCACCCTCACGTCTGGAGCCGCACCGGCACAGGCTGCACTGAAGCAGTTACTTCCATCGGGGGGCGCAGCCAGTGTCTGGCTGGAAGGTCTTGGGTTGGCTGGTTTCGCTGGTCAGAACGGGTCTTCTGACACTATCTCCGGCTGCACACAGGTGGCTTCATGATCTGCATGTTGAATCGGAGCAGGCGGGTACCTGTCTACACTTCCGAAAAGGGCAAAAAGATGTTTAAAAAAACTGCTTGAAAATGGTTATAGATTAAAAAAATAAAAACACTTTTTATAAAAACCTCTGTTCCTGGGATGCACAGGTAGTGCAGATGTGTTCAGAAGTTATTCCTGTGGATGGTATGTCAGTTCATAGTCCTCACTGGTCTCAGGTTCAAATGTGAAGTATTCAGTTGCTCCATTTGATATTTTCACTAATAACGCCACTTCAGGAAAGAAGTTCCACACAAAGTGTGTGTGTGTCTGCGGGGTGTTTATGTTCCCCAGTCTCGCTGTGGACGGCAAAGGGGAGAAGTTTCCTAGTGGCTGGAAGATGCACGATGTAGATGTAGGTGGCCTTCTACTCTGTCTAATTATAAAGCTGCTTGATCTCAATCTATGTGAAGTAATTGATTTATCAGTGATAAAATGTTCTCAGTAGATAAGCCTTCAACATCCTTCCACTGCTGTCCCTTTGTCTCTGAATTAGTGGCTGGGCCCAATCTGTGGCACATACAAAGTTTGGAAAGCAGCTCCCCATTTTAGGGATGTGGAAAACCACACAGGGAGGGACTAAAGTAGGTTTACAGTTGTTCGCCTGGAAAATAATGTAATAATTGGTGAGTGATAACACAAGAGTAAAGAGTGTTTCGCACACTCACAACTCTGAGCCTACTTGACCCTGCCCCTTATGGCAGCCTCGAGAGGGCAGGAGCTACAACAATGAAAGCGGAAGCAAACCAAGTGCAGTACGTACAGGCGGCTTGCAGATGAGGTCGACGTACTTGACACCCTGGGACTCATTTAGTCATCACAGCCACCCTACAAGGTGGTTACTGTAATTGTCATCCCTATTTTGCCACTGAGAAAACAGGCATCGAAAGCTGAGTCACTTGTTTAAGGCCACACGACTAGAAGTAGGAGAGCTTGGACTTGAAAATAGGCAACCTGAGGCCGGAGTTTCTTTCCCTACTCCCCCTGCCCTCCAGTCCTGCATGCCTATCCCCTAGTGGAACCCCCGAGTGTGACACAGTCCTTGGCACCTAGTAGATGAGTTGGATAAATGCTAATGGTTGGATAAAAGGCCTTTTAAAAGGCATACGTTTCCATGGGAATGCCAATTTGGATTGTTACTGTTGATGCTGTTTCTGTTAATAATAATAGCGACGATACAGTAAGCTCTTGATGTGTGCCAGGCACTAAGTTAGCACTTTGCACGCATTGTTTAATTTCCTACTCATAACAGTTTCATTCGCAAACTGAAACACTGAGACACCAAGCACGTAATTATTTACATTTGGAGGTTCTCCTGCTAGAAAATAGTGGTGCCAGAAGATAAGCAGAGAGGCCTGCTCTTCCTGCAGAGCTCTTCCCTGCAGGAGCTCCCTCTGAAAGGTGGGCAGGGTTGGGCAGGAGAGGTGAGGGGAGCACAGCCCAGCACCTGTGGGAGCCCCCTCTCTGCTCGCCAGTCCTTGGGCTGCAGCTCACTCCCCATGCTGTGAGGGTGCTCAGCACGTGCCCAGAGTCACACGTCAATCTGAATTCATGTCTGAAGGGCAAAGGGGTCACCTTTCAGGTCATCTCACCTTCCTATACACCAAAACTGACCTTTTTCACTTTCTCTATGTGTTTTTTTTTTTTTTTTTTGAGTTTATAGTGCCTACCATCTGTTTCCAATTTTGTAAAAAGTAGTGAAAAAAAATCTAATCCAGTTTTTCAAAACACTTAATTTTTAAAGGAAAAATAGTATTTTTTCTCATTTTAATACTTCAGTGCTTAACAAATGGTATTTACTTACCAATGCACACATAGCCTCTGAAACTCCCCACTGAGATAATGTGTCTGTTTTTCTCTTGTCCATTCTGATACGCACTGCCTGCTTGTGCTAGTTGTTAAAGATGGAGAGGAGTTTAAGATGTAAGCCAAAGCAGGTAATTTCCTGAAGAGAAGAAATGTACCTTAAATAATTTCTCTTTGTTAGATCTTTTTATTTTCCTTTCATTCGGCTCTTTTTGAGAAACAAAAAGAGGGAAAAGATGGGTGACAAATGTCTTTTGGATTCAAAGAAGTGACAGGAAACCTCTGAAAGCAGAGTTGAAAAAAAATCATTTCCTAGAACACGAGTTGGACCTGCCTTTTAGCACTGTTGCACATTGCTGCTGCTTCCCCTCCCATTGGGAAGCTGAGGCCCGAGTGGCAGTCACTGCTGCCAATAGCACCATTACCCAATGGATTCCTGGAAAGGCTCACTTAAAAGATTCGGCCAGATCCTCTCCAGGGGCTTGCAGTTCCCATCATCCCAGGAATGAAATATTCAGTATCATCTTTCTGCACCTGAGGCTGCCATGGATTAAATTCTTGCTGCCTCCATTACTGGGGCAGCCAAGAGCTCCGGCTGTAGGGCCTGGATGTGAAGTGCTTAATGGCTGTGCTTGGCTGAGAAAGGGAGAGGAGAGGAACTGGCCAGAACCCCAGTCACTATGGTGAGCACAGGCCAGAGAGCAGACCTTGCAGAGATGCTAGGGCCCAAGAAGAATCTGCGTGAATCCATCCCCTCTCCCCCAGCACCAGACAGCACATTTTGAAATCACGTTCCCTACTTACATTCACCCCAACAACATGAACAAACCTGTACCAATGGTGCTGCAGAATAGCTCTTCACCCGAACGAGTTCCCTTTGGTTCCCCCTTTCCTGTCTGTAGCAGAAATGTGTGGATTTCCCCCACACGTGGTCTTTAGTTCTTTGCTTTTCACTGTGTACACTGTCTTTACATAAACTCCCGGCACCTATGTATGGGCCATGGGGTGAATCCCAAATCAGTTCTATGATGTAATGATTTTCTTGACACCCATGAACTGCTGAATAAGGGATTATGGCATGATTGAGTGAATGAATGAATGACTTCCTCCAAGTTCTAGACTTACCCATCTGACTGTGCGTAGAACATCTCTTCCCGATTGTCTGTAGTTGGCTGAATAACAGCCCTTCAGTGCGTCCACACCCTGCTCCCTGGAACCTGTGCATGTCACCTTAGGGTGGCAGAAAGGGCTTTGCAGCTGTGATTAAGTTGAGGGTCTTGAGATGGGGGAAGTGTCCAGAATCGCCTCAGTGGGCCTGATATAATGGTGAGTGTGGTCAGCAGAGGGACACAGGAGGACAGAGAAGAACTGTGTGACAAACGCAGCAGAGACTGGGTGGATGTGGTCAGGAACTAACAAATGCTCTGGAATCTGGGAGAGGCAAGGAATGGATTCTTGCCTGAAGCCCTCAGAAGAAAGGAGCCCTGCATTTTTATTTCCTTAAAACTCACTTCGGGGCTCTGATTTCCAGAACTGGAAGAAATTAAATCTGTGTTGGTTAAAGCCACAAAGTTTGTGGTGCTTTGTTACAGCAGCAACAGGAAACGAACGTAATGTCTTCTGACAGCCCTGACTTAACTTACTTGGAACAAGCTCTCTTCTTCTTCCCCAGATGCTGCCCGTCAGTTGCAACTCATGGCTTGCTCATCCTCACAGCCTCTTGCATTAGGGAAACGTGAGTCCTTTGCTCTCTGCTGCTTACCCATTTACTCAAGACTGGCGGATTCTGCTCGTTCTCTACCTGGATGTTTCTCAAGTCCACTACCTTTCTTTGTGGCTGTGGCAATATCCCCAGTAGGTGGTACACTGCCTGGCATGTAGCAGCTTCTCACTGATAGCAAATGGGAGTTGCTATTCCTCTTCCCTGATGCCCTTAAACTGTCCTTTCCATTGGGTATAATTTCCATTGTGAACTATCTGAGGGCAGGGGCAGGGTTTTTTCCCAGAACTCCATACAGGTCTGGAATACAGCCTTGTCCAAACACGATGAACTAATACATGGACGTACTCCTTGTCGGCACCAGATTACTGAACACTGTTAGGCAGTTGGCGAAGAGCAGCAGTTAGGGAGGCAGATGGAATTTGGTTTATGTCCATGCTCTATAATTATCTGGTTGTGTAATTCTTTCTGGTAAGATAGTAGTAACCTTTTGAAAACTGCAGTTTCCTCAATTATAAGATGGGGCTAAGGATAGCACTCACCTTTTGAATTGTTCTGAGGAATGCACTGGGGTCTGACTTAGGGTAGTACATGGTCAGGAAGTATGAACTCTCGTCATCAGTTTTCTGGAGACATGGGAGCACCCACGTTACGTCTCCTTGTCAGCCAGGGCTGGAGTGTGGGTTGCATATGCATGTGTGGGGTGCAGGGACATTGGCAGAAAAGGAGGGCAAAGAGCGGGGATGGAGAAGGCAGGGAGGCAGGCATTTTGCATTCAATAATTGAGTACAATTTGGAAACACTTGCCTTGTGTAGCCCTCAGCTGCCTGTGAAATTCATCTGAATCTTGTTCTGTTGGCCTATGGGGTATTTTCAAATACAAATTAGGTTGGCCAGAATTCCTTTTCTGCAGCAACTCTCCTGGGTGCAACTTAGAGGTTATTAAGATGCCTAATAAAAGGAGAGAGCACATTTAATAACATTACCATCAGCTCAACGAAGCTGAGCTATGTGGGCCCATGGTGCCCCAGAGCCCTCAGCCTCCTGCCACTGGTGCACTTGCTCAGAAGAGGCCCCATAATTATCCGCATTTAGAAAGCACCATTAAACCCATCGAGGCAGCCATGTCCCATTTGCAGGGCCTTTCTGCCCACATTACCTGGGAGACCCAGGGCCTGGCCTCTTGGGGTGGGAGGAGAGAGGGACTAGATGGAAGTTCCTGGGCTGAAGTGATGGCTGGTTAAATTCACAAAATGGCAGATCTGCTTAGTGCCATTGTCACTCACATGGCAGCTTTCCCTCCCTTTATTTTATGCATTCATTTCACAAACCTTTGTTGAGCACCTGCCAAGTGTCAGCACGGCACTGCCACTTTTACAGGATTCCATTGCCCCTCACAGCTCCCTCAGTAGGCCAGTGGTTCTCAGAGGGCAGTGGTTTGCTTCCCCCACCCCCCGCAAGACACTTGGCAATGTCCGGAGACATTTACAGTTATCACCACTGGGGGGAGGGGTGCTGCTGGCACCTAGTGGGTAGAGACCTGGGATGCTGCTCAACACCCTGCAGGACACAAAGCAGGCCCTCACAACAGAGGATTGTGTGGCCCAAGATGCTACCCTTTTTGTCATTTACAATGAGAAGACTGAGGCCCAGGACGGTTACAAGATTGTCTGGTGTCTCACAGCTGGAAGTGGTGAAGCCCTCAGAGCCTGAGAACTTACCAGTGTGTTAGACACCCATTCTTTGTTGCTGAGCTCCCTTCCTGCCTCTGCTCCAGGCCAGCTGCCTGCCCTCACAAAAGCCAATTGCAATTATACTTATTGGGAGTAATATGATGTTTGCTTTGGTGGGAATTATTTTCTATAAAGAAGATTTCTCTGAGAACATATAAAATTGTTGCACATTTTAAATGACTCAATAACCTGTGCAAGAGTGGAGTCTACAGTTAGCTTTAATCTATGTGAAGTATGAACAACAGTATTCTTTTCGAAGTACCTAATATCTACATGTGGTTTTAGAGATCTTTAGAGCCTCTTGTGGTTTTAGAGGCAGGGTGGTCTATGTGGGGAATATTTGGGGCCCTGGAGCAGAGGAGGTGCTGTGCGCTGGGAACCATAGTGATCTAGGCCCAGGCGCCCACCTCTGCTCAGCCTCCGGGCCTTTGCACACACCGTTCCCTCTGTCAGGAACACTCTGCCTCCCTCTCTTCCGGCTCGCTATAAAAAAATCATCTCTTGGGAAGCTTTCTCAGATCTTGGTTAGGCGTCCTGTTTCCTGAGCACTCTAAATGTTTTAGATCTGCTCTGTCCAAAAGGAACTCGATGAACTGCACTTGTAGTCTGACCCTCTCTGCTAGCCATGGCTGGGTTGCTGCGAGGCTCTTCAGCTGTGCCAGCCCTCCAGTTTTAACCCGCGTTTAGTGAGGCGACCTCAAGGACTTGTGCCGATGCACACCAATTGTTTTTTCCGTTTTATTCACTCTGTCTGTTAACAAAAAAGGGGTGGTACAGGAACAACGCACTCTTTGTCATCAAGTGACCCAGAATCAATGCCTTTACCTTATTAAAGAGAAGATTGTTTCCCAATTGGAAAGCAGGAGTCCTTCAAACCAGGCCACATTTTCCGAGAGGCAGTGAAAACAGTCTCCCTGTGTTCCCCCCTCCCAGCCCTCCTAAAAGGCACACGGCACAGGTATGTGACTTGCCCTTCTCTGAATGGCCAGCACAGTGTTTGAAGTGGAAAGGCAAACCCTGGTTCATAGTAGAGATGAATTATTAGCTTGAACTGTATGAATCTACTGATGTTCAACCACTCTTGACCCAGAAATGTAACAATTTCATATGGTCCAACTTACTATAATACTTGTAAGTCTTTCTCATGCTGGTTAGTGGGAATCTAAGGTGGAACTACCATTCCACCTGGAGAAAAACAGTTTAGAATCATATAGCAAAGGTTTCCTTTCTTTTTGTGTAAAAAACTTTATTTAAATCCTCTCAGGGTACATGTCGAGAACTCTGCGCACATGTCATCAAAGCCACATACACACCACGGATTCAAGGTGCAGCCCCGCAGAATTAATCCTCATATACCTTAGCGTCATTATTGAATTACTACCTGTTGTCTTCATGCCACGAAAGCCTAAACGTTTCAGCCCTTCTCTCCAGGTCTGACATCCATCCAAAGCTTTTTCAAGTTCCCAGCTTCCTACATCCGTGTAATCCTGTTCAAACCTGTACCCAGTGTTCTGGGAGGATCCAGTTTGGTACGTTTAGTCACCTGGCTTCCTCACTGCTAACAGTGTTGCTGGAATCGGGTCAGTTAATAACCACTTGTTTATACTGGCCACAGTCTCCTCATTGTGCAATTTTGTACTCAACATGGCAAGTGCCAGGCCCTGAGTCTTGGGCCAACAAGCCATGAGGAGGCCCAGCAAGAGCAGAAAGGACATGTGCTTCGGTGTCCAACAGACTTGTTTCCCATGCTAGCCCTGCAGTTGACTGGTGGCAGAGCTCATTCACGTTATTTAGTCCTCTTATCCCCATGGCGACCAGTTATGATAAAGGATACAGATGAACAGCTAGATTTAAGAAGTACGTAGAGTGAGGTCTGGAAGGGTCCTGAGAGCAGAAGCTCATGTTCCCATGGAACTGGGTCACACCACCCTCCCGGCACATGAATGTGTCCCCAACCTGGAAGCTCTTACAGCAAAGTTATAAATGTACACATCTTTGACCGTGCAATTTCATGTCTAGGAACTTATCCTAAGACCTTCATGGATGAGCACACAGAACCTATGTACAGGGACACTCGCTGCAGTGCTGTTTATAACAGCAAAACCTGGAAGCCATTTAAATTGGCTAATCATAGTATATTTATATCATGGAGTATTATGAAGGCATTAAAATGATGATGTATATCTGCAATTGTTGGCATAAAATAACGTCTAGGTATATTTTTAAGGAAAAAAAAATTTGATTTTAGCTTGATCTCATTAAGTAAATATTTGGGTATATGTGTGTATCTATAGAACTATACCTATAAGGATTTTGCATAAATGCATTAAAAGAAATTCTATCTGGATGATAAATATAAAAAAGATTAGTTTCCACAGGGGATAATGCTTAAATTGTCCTTCGTGTGTCCTGCCCCAACAGGTAACAGGGATGTCCTATTGTGGGAACTTACAGGCTTTTGAGCCAGGTCTGTTGGGTGAGGGGGAGAGATGGAGACAAATCTGTTTGTTTGTTTTTAGCTCTGTGGACTTTTGACTCATGCTCTCTGTGAGTTTAACTGAGGGAAGAAAATCCTGGATTGATTTTACAATTTTGGAAGGAATTCTATGTTACTCTAATATATAATCATACTTTATATGAAAAATAAGGTCTTTCTTTCAGTCAGCTTTTTGGCATGCTGCCACACACATTCTATCATTTCCATTTATTTAGTACTTGACAGCTGGTCACCCACACACCTCTGTTTTGATGCTGTCTCTCCCAGGTAGGAATAATTTCCCCATTTTGACGATGAGATGACGGAGCCTCTAGGAGGCCAAGTGACACAAGATCCCACTGCTAGTGAGGACAAACCTAGGTCAGTGTCCTTTCCGTTGTACCATGTTTTTATTTTGCATTACTTAATCCTAAATCACCCTCCACATCCGATTCCCCCAACATGCTGCCGGAGCCCTCTACCTGACACGCCTCCCTTTCGCCCAGGGGTGGAGTCCTGCACCCTGAGTGTAGCCTAGAGCACTGTAGCAGTGAAGCACGGTGGGGTCCGCCTTCCCGAGACTGACACTTGCTTTATCGCTGATTGGCTGTGTAACCTCAGGCCGGTTACTTAAACTTTTTGTGCCTCCGTTTTCCTTCTGTAAGATGTAGGTCATGATAATCATACCTACGTAACTGGCTTGTGAGAGGACTGACTGAGACAGTTCAGGTAAAGTAGCATAGCCCGGTGTCTGGTGCCTTGTAAGTGGTCGATAAATGTTAGCCATTGTTGATCATCTTCTCTTCCTTATCTTACGCTACAAGACCCGCACCTGGGCCAGGAGATGGAGACAGAGGTTATGGGCCTTGTCTAAGGTCACACAGCTGATCGAAGATGGAGCAGCTCTTTTTCAGTCTTCCCATTCAGCAGAAGGCCATAGGTGCTGCTCTGGGGAGAGAGTAGAAGATGCGAGAGGGGCTCAGGAGGAATGTTGTTTCTCCCGGTGCTACATGCAGTAGGTGGATGGAGTGAAACAGCAACTAATCCAACCCAGCCCCAAACCACAAATGTCAACAGATATTTTATGGCCGGGAAGGTGCCAACGAACATGTCACACGCTCTTTTGAAAATAAATGAAGCCACGTAGGGACTCTAAATTAAAAAATAAGAACTGGGCTGTTTATGGATCTCCTCTGGCTCCAGTTTATGGTGTTTCAAACGCCGCGGCAGGAAGAGGCACTGTAGGAGGAGCCCTGCAATGTGACCGAGAGGTCACAGGCTCTGCGGTTATCTAATTGCATCACACCGGGCAAGTCACTCAGGGCCTTGGCCGCTGCCTCGTCACCAGTGGGCTAATAAACTCTGGCTCATGGGTTTGTTAGGAAGAGGATTTCAGGACTGAGGGCAGCTTTTGTTTCTCTTTCCAGGTTAATTTGATCTGAATGCAGTGGGCAGTTCCCCAAAGGGGCAGGCGTCTGCTTCCCCTTGGAGGCCCTGCAGGAGGCGCCTCATGCAGTTGGAACAGTAAGACTTCTTGGATATTCTCTTGTGACTCTAGCCCACTGATTTTTAATTTTTTTCCCCATTGGTAGATCCCTTTTTACAGGAGAAGTTTTATGTATAATCTCAATGCATAAAACATAAAAGGAGAGATCTCCTCATTGAAACAGGAGGGTCACCTTCGTCAACTTTTCCTTCACCCAGAGGCCATCCTTGTGGATCCTCCTCAGACCTGAGGACCCTGGAGAGCATCATTTGAAAATGGGCTCTTAGAGTTTGGTGGGCACAGAATCAGGGCTGGTTACCAAGCAGGCACCTGGGCCCCACTCTGAAACAATGGGATCAGAATCTCAATTTTGAACAAGATTCCTAAAGTTTGAGAATTATTGACCTTTTCCAATACTTTCAATTTGCAGTTGGGGAAACGGATGCCCTGAGTAGAGAGGTTACTTATCAGTGGTCACATAGCTGGTTTACAATGGGTCCAGGGCTCCTATCCAGGGCTCCTGACCCCGTGTGTCTCACTTAGGCTCCTTAGTTGTAGGCATCAGAAAGGCTGGCTAACGTCAGCAGAAGTCATGGGGAGGCTACTTCATGGTCCATAAAATGGAAGAGAGAACACAGTTCCCAGGAGCCAGGGCAGCCCCACTGCAGCAGATGGCAAGAACTATCAGAGTCTCTTCGGGGCGGCACTCCCAGGATGAGTTTGCTTCCACCGGTCTTCGTCCTCGTGGCACTTTATCGAGAGTCAACATCTGGGGAGGGACAGTCGGATTGCTTCAGCAGGTACAGAGAGGCCTCCAAGGCTGGGGACCGCAGGGAACCTTGCGCAGTAGCTCCAGGAAGGCCTCATGTGGAGGGTACAGCAGAGCTTGCTGAGGTGGCGCTACCGGCAGACAGTGAAAATGGACATCGGAGGCCAAAAATGACATCTGCCCACACACCCAGCCACCTTGCCACCACATTGTGCTGTCCCTCTGTGAGGCTCAGTGCTTCACAGAAAAAAAAATATACAATTGAACTGAAGGGGTTAAGATAAATTCTGTGACTTAACTATCAGCCAAATGATATTTTAACAGCCTTTTTAGCATAGCCTAGCTGGGCTGAGACCTTCCCTGCAAAATGCCTTAATCCTTGGCCTCTAAATAGAGAGTTATTTTCAATTTCTCCAGTTCCTAATGTTTTAAATGGAACTACTGTTCCCCTTAGAGCACCCAGTGGCTGGCTGGAGACCTTTATTGATATATATATAAATTACCCCAATCCCCTCTGCTGCCTACAGATCCAATCATATTGAACTAATGCGCATATAAATAAAAACCTGGAAGTGTGGTTTATGGCAATAAGTAGTGCAGCCGAAGTTTATACCGTTCTGCAAAGACACCTTGATACATTGCTGATAATCTTCATAATGTGTTTAAAGAGGCAGTGTGTCAGCTCAGGCTGGAGCACCTTGGGAACTGAATGGGAAATCTGATTCCGAGCTTCTGATTGACCAAGAGAAGAATCTGTCCTGCCAGGAGGAGGCCCACCCCCGGCTATAAGGGGCCCAGATGCTGGAAATTTTCCCAAAGTCACCGGGCCTGAAAGAGATGGGCTGGCCTACACCAGGTGCCGGGGTCAGACCAGGAGCTCTTCTGTCTTTGTGTTCTGTGGTTAGTCTTGATGGAGGGCTGGCTCCAGGGTTGCTGAGGAGCAGGCTAGGAGTGCTCTGCGGAGCAGAGGTCTTGTACCCCGCAAGATGTCCCAGAGAAAAGTGTCTGGGTGATGGACCCTTCCTTACCTGCCTTCCTTCAGTCCTCTCTGTCCGCTGCAGCTGGAACAGTCTGTGTGGAAGGGGAATCTGATTACCGCTGCTCCACACCTTTTCCACTTCATGACTTAACTGCCCTGAGCCTTCTGGGTGTGGGCCACGCCCACCAGTCTGGCCTCGTCAAGTTCTGCATTCCCTAGACTGCCTGCCCTAGCCACTCTGGTCTTTTTCTCTTGTGAACATTGTTTTTTCTGCCTGGACTGCACCGTCCACAAAACACAGGACCAGCTCTCTGCCTGTTGGATTATTATCTTGCCCACATCCTCTGGTACAAAGTTCTACCTCTTTGTCTTCCCTCCCACTATCCCTCACCACCTCCCCAAGTCTGTAGTACACTCCCTGCCGTTTCTGAGTCCCACCCTTGTTCATGGTTTCCTTATTCACACACATTCCCCTGATCCTTCCACCTGGAAATCATCTCTCTGATGCCTCTTTTAGTGAACTTTTATCACTCTCAGCTTAATATTATAACAACTAATGCATGTGTATTAATTTCCCTTCTGGTCTGGGTAGGCCTGGGATTGGCTCTTCTTTGGACTCTCCAAGCTCCTGCAGTGCCTGCCTACATAGCAGGGGCTTAGTAAGCGTTTGTTGGTTGTAAGAATGAATGTACGCCTGGGTTTGGGCCACAGCAGCAGGAGAGGCCTGTCCTGGGTGGGAACTCAAAGAGGGGACTTAGGGCAGTGGGTTTGAAAGACATGAAAGGGCCGGTGTGTCTGGAGGCCTGGGAAAAGGGGTGTGGAGCACCCAGTGGAGGGCGAGGAGAGGAAGGGGTCCCATTTTTGGACATTTTGCCCAAGGTAAGCCTTGAACATGAGCCCAGAGAGGAAACAGAGACAAAACAAGGAAAATACATCATTTTTGCTCTGTGTTACAGGAAGTGGCTATGTGTGACCCAGTGATTGGGCACAACAGTCCCGTTGGGGTCTGGAGAGAAAATATTCTAATTTGTGTTTGCATCAATTTCTCATTAAAATTTTTTATTTTTGATATGTTTGAATATGTATCTAATACATTAGTGTTGTGATATATATATGCAATTTGAAAATAAATACATGAACATGTGAATAGATATCTACATATTGGATGGGATGACACAATTTATTTTTAATTAATGGAGTGGGCAATTAAAAAAGTTTGCAGAATGCTGCTTTAGAGGTTCAATTCCTACGATAAGCCAGAGGCTGCCAATAACCTTGAGGTCATACTAATTTTATGTATTATTCAAGAAAAAATGTGAGGAGGTTCCTTTGGTTTACTTATCACATACTGTCTTAGGGTCCCAGCTCAAGTTCAGTGTAACGCTGTAATAAAGTTTACTGACTCTGGGACCTCACAGCCTTTGTTTCTCATGCTGGCTGTGCCACATTCCAGCAGTGTGATCTCGGGCAAGTCAGCCTCTGTGGGTCGCAGTTTACTCATCTGTAAAATGGAATTAATAAGAGTGCCTACTTTAAAAATGAGATAATTTTTGATAAACACTAACATTCCTGGCACATAATTGTGGCTCATACGTTGTAGCCAGCAAAGAACCTCGTCTAGGAATGTCAATCAGCTGGTGACCGCTTCTTCATCCCATGCCCATAGCAGACATCACTGATTGATTAGAGCCTTGTTCCTTCCGGACTTGGACCAGGCTCAAGACTAGGACATTCTTTTTTCCTGGGGGCAGTTGCAATCCCTGAAAAGCTTTGGCTGTGAGAAGCTGCTCATGTACAGAAACTACCTTGTAGACTTCCCAGCAGCAGGAGGGATCCCGGTGAGACTTGAGGAAGAGCTTTTTCTATTTAGGATCCCAGTGGGATGTTATCAAACAGGCCTTGGAAAACTTTCCTCTAAGGATTTTGGGGCTGTGGCAACAACAATGAGGATAATGCCTCACGTTTTGAGCAGTGCTTCCTAGTTTTCAAAATACTTTCATGAACATTTTCTAACTTTATCTTCATAGCAACCCTGCCTGGCAAAGCAGATCAGGCATTAGAATCAGGAAAATAGCAGTTTTTTTAAAAGTGAAAAGAACCCTAGAGACTTTGGCCAACCTCCTCATTTTATAGACAAGGAAACTGACGCCAGAGAGGGCGACTTCCTCCTCCAGGTAACTCCCTGGAAGCCCAGACACTCACACTCTACTTCTCAGTATCACTGCTGTGCCTACTACGTGCTTAAAAAGGATTCGAATGAATACATGAATGAATGACTCTATTAACGAATGAACATAGTCTCTTAGTGGCCAAATTAGGTCCATGAGAAACGTCTATCTGGGACGAGAGAGGGCGGTACATTTTCTCCAAAGCCCCCCTGTAACTATTCATTGCCATTGCCTGTGTGTTCACCGGGGAGTACCAGCAGGTTTAGATATAAAAAATGGCCCAGCACAGGTTTTGGCTCTGCCTGGGATCCATAAACTCGTGGGGAGGAAATACCACCAGTTTGAGAAAAACCGTACGTGGGGAGTCCTAAAATTCCATCGTATTTGAGTCAGGCATGGAGAAGGAGCATGTGTTCGAGATGATTTTGAAATTTCGGCTCCTGAAGATTAACAGCCTCCTAATATTGAAGTTTGCTTTACCTGTGGTTGTAGCAGAACGCGGGCCCTTGTCTTTGAGGCTCACACCTGTCCTCCCCTCCCTGCAGGTCTAAGGGGGTCCCACCCCATCCATCGTGGCACTTAATAATATTTAAGGAATGAGTGATGGAATAAGTGAGTAGGTGGGTGAGTGAGTAAAACAGATAGAAATGTGGGGCTCCAGAAAACTTTTTGGCTGCTTTCCTTTAGAAAAGAACACTCTCCAAGGATTCTGTAGGTCACGTCTGGAGCAGAGCGCAGCGGCCTCAAACTCGGTGCCCCACTCCTGTGATCCCGACTGGGGCTGGCCTGTTCTCAAAGCCCATTCCTGTTCTGAAGGTGATTTTAAAACATTCCTTTTCTCTTCACATCACTCATGCCACAAACATTTATTGGGCATCTACAGTGTGCTTGGCATCGTGATGGGCCCCGAGGGGGGAAGATGAGTGAAGGATGGCCCTGTGGCGCGGCGGTGTTTCTCTCTCTGCTTTTATCTCTCATCATCTCAGAAGTTTATTTTTGAAATAAAGGTTCATTTTCTTAGTGGAATTCTTAAGTGGGGAACGATGAGATGAATTCGGGCTTTTAGGAACTGCTTTTAGAACTTGTGGATGACTTCCACTGTTTGCTGCTCACCCTTGCTGATATGTCCTATTAATATTCAAAAGCTGTCACTTTACTTTATCTTTGTTCTTTAGTAGACAAGACTGCTGGCTGGGAGAACCTGGGTTGTCTGGTTTAGCCTTGTCACACTGTGGGGTAGGACAGAAAGAGACCTGGCCCAAGGTTGTTAGTTTAAAACAATTTTGGGGGGGGATCTGCATATTTTTCTTGGTATCACATTCTATTTAATTGACTTCTGTCCCTTTTTCTTCTAAATAAAATCCAGCCGCATCAGGAACAATCCCAGGCAAGGCCTGCTGTTGGGTAGACAGCTGCTGGGGGCACATTAGGGCTGTGTGAAAGGGGTAGGGGTGGCACTTACGTTTCAGTGGCGCAGTCCAGTTTAATAGCAGCGATGGTCTGGAATGCTGTGTAAGAGAGGTTCTGGTGTGTCCTTGGGCATGGCAGGAACAAGCAGCGTTAGCGTGTGTGACAGCTGCCCATAGAGTCACAGCACGGATCTGAAAGGCTGGGTCTCAGCCGCCGTGTCCAGGGTAAGGAGCCAGGTGAACAGAAGCTAAGAAAATTTTTGTTTTCCTTTCACCACCTCTTTATCTCTGTCATCATTGCCTCCTTTCCTCTCTTTTCCTACTTCCCTGCTCTTTCTTCTCACGCTCCGTTGTCTCTCTTTTTCTTCTCCCTCTGCCTCCATGTCCCTGTCTTTCAGCCGATTTAGAACACCCCTCCCCACACCCACCTGGCTGCACACACCTGACAGCCCCTTGCTCCTCTGAGCTGCTCTAGATACAGTTCAGACCTGCCTAGTGGTTCGGGTGATGGGTGTCAACAGTTTTACAGGCCCCAGGCCTCCAACCCCTCTGGCCTTCCGGCAGAGGCACTCAAGAGGCCGTAGGGTTTGCAAGGCCACAGCCAAGCCTATGATCAGGAAGGGGCTCTCAAAGTGAGGACGATGTCCATACATGTGACCCTTTGCTTCCCTCTCCACACTGTGCACAGACAGACACGTGAGTGTCCCCAGAGCACTCTCTCTGGTTCCTCTCATTAAATTCACTTAACATTTTAAAAGGAAAACAATATCCAAAAATACTCATACAGTTGACTGTAAGGGACGTGCTGTGTTTCGTTTACATTTGCTTTCCATCCATGTCAAGGCCGGCACACCCCAGGTGGGGTCTAGCAGAGGCGGACTCACCTGTTACCATCCATGTCAAGGCCAGCACACCCCAGGTGGGGTCTAACAGAGGTGGACTCACCTGTTTCCATAAGGCTTCCTCTTCCTTTTCCCCTTCTCCCCACTTGGTAACCACATTTTACTCTGAACTGTTTCGCTTTCTTTTATTCAGACTTTTAGGTTACTATGTTGGTGCAGAGGGGCGGGGGGAGACAAGTCTTTTTCTCATCCAAGTTGATACTCATCTGTCTGCCTAAATTCTTCTTTTTTCCTTTTCCTTATTTTGTCATTCACCACCATTTTGGCTGGTGGGTATAGGTTTTTTTTCCCCTCTAAGCACACTGAATGTCTTTAGGCTTGCACGTCAGACAGGAGACTGATAGGATAATGATGATGGAATGTTAAATGCTATCTATGTAAATCAGTTCCATCAATGGGTACAAGATTCAACTACTTTAGGCTTTTTTTAAACATACATTTTCATTTTTTTAAGGAGAATAATATTGGATTGTTATTAACCTACTTTAGAAGAATCTTTGCATTGCCAGACACATTACTATTTTGCATAAGGCCATATTAAATTTTGGTATGATGTACAACATCATTTTCTCCTAAATGCCGCTTTTAACCTCCAAGTAGTTTCTTTTGTATTTCTGGTGGATGATTGGTTTCTAATAGATCCAGACTGGGGAGCAGGAAGGAAGAAATGAAGATCTTTATATGCTCTCTGCAGGCAGGGGAAAGGAGCTTGTATTTTCTCCACATATTGGAAATATGGAGACCGGCTGGGTAGATTCTAAGAGTGATTATGTCTTGAGGTGGTTAGTGAAACCTCCAGTTCATCTTCGGGCTCGCCAACAAAGCCAAGTCTGCAGTAGGACTGGATTCGATTAGGGGCATCTGAGTGGTTATCACTCCTGGTTACAAGCGATAGGATCCAACTCAAACCTGGTTATAAACTAGAATATACAAGAATGCACATGGCCTCAAGGGGAACCTCAAAGGTGTCTGCCTTCTCCCCTTCGTCTCTCATTCCTCCTTCCTTCCTTCCCACCTCTCTCTTCACTTCTGTCTGTCCCCATGTCTCTCTCACCCCCATTTCTACTCTCCTGTCTCCCTCCTTTCTGTCTCCCCTCCACCTCTCCTTGCATCCTTCTCTCCCCATCTTTCTTCTTCTCCCCCTCATCCCACTATATTTAGTCTCTCTCATCACCTTTTCTCTCCCTGTTTCACTCACTCCCTTTCCTGTCCTTCACCTTCCTCTCGCCCGTGTCTCTCCAATCCTCTGCCCTCCCCTGTCTCTCTCTCATCCATCTCTCTCTGTTCTTCAGTCTCTCTCCCCTTATCTTTCTCCCCAACCTCTCTATCTCTCTCCTGTCTTTCTTCGCTTTCTCTCTCCCTCTGCCCCATCTCTGTTGCTCTCCCCCCTACCTTTCCATCTCCAGCCTCTTCTTACAGACTGCGCAGTGGCTCCTGCCGCAGAGCCGAGGGTGTGGCACCGGCAGCTCCAGCCTCACGTAGTCGCAGCTTGGTGACTTTGGAGGGAGGAGAGTGCTTTCTCCCCTGTAC
The DNA here is from genome assembly GCA_007922815.1 of Macrotus californicus. Lineage (NCBI taxonomy): Eukaryota > Metazoa > Chordata > Mammalia > Chiroptera > Phyllostomidae > Macrotus > Macrotus californicus. The sequence goes on from VMDR010003165.1 coordinate 31,410, forward strand.
TCCAGTTTTATATAAACCTCAGAGAAAGCTTTCATTGACCTGGCTTGGGTTACATGCCCACTCCTTGGGATCAATTCAGTTATGCCAGCCAAGTGGGGAACTGTCTCGCCTACTTGGGTCAGATGGCTATCCTTGTGGCCAGTGGTGATGGGTGTGTGGGGGGGTGAGTATTAGGATTGGCAGCCCCATCACAATCATTTAGAGTTGGAAAGAAACCTTCCATTAAGGAAATGGGAGTGTTATTGACAGAAGAGACAGAAAACAGACTCTGGGCAGACAGAAACGGCAGATGTCTCTCACGACCACCTAGACAGGCGCAGGGAAAGAAAACGGTTTTCCATACCACGTCTTGTTCTGGCCAGATAGTGCATACAGGTAAGGGGTAGGAGGGGTACATTTCTTGCTAGGGGCTGTAGCTGGTCTTTTCCTTTTTGGTCTTAGGGATCCTTTTAGCTGGTTGAAAAGACCCATTTTTAACCGCTTTAGTGACCTTTCCTCCATGTCACTAATATCTTTTACTTTCCAGCTTGTGAGGGGTTGCCCCAGGGAAGCTGAAACAGCCACACTTCTGCCACCCCTGGTCTCCTTCCCTAGGCTGCTTCTCTTGACTGTACTAACTATATCCAGTTCTTAATTCCCACACCAGATGTGGGCCAAGCCCACTTTATCCATAATTCAACCTGAAACGGGTGGACACATTTCAAAAAAGCAAGCGAGAAAGAGGAGTAAAATAATTTAATTCAGGAGTGTACACTATTGTAGTGAGCAGCTTAGGGGACCAGGTGTGAAGGACTATATTCACTAGCCTCCTGGTGCACCGGCAGTTTGAGTTGACTTACGAGATAGAGACGGGGTCTGTGATAAGACAGGAGAGAAGAACAGAATTGTGAGCCCAGGAGGCTGCTGACACTGCCCTTGCTCTCTTTAGACTAGTTGGAGGTGAATATTCTCCACTCTGTATAAACGAGCCAGGATTTGGGAGCTTAGGTGGGGAGAGTGACATGCGCCCCTTTCATTGGTATGGAAACCATTTGGTTGGATTTACTTGCTTCAAAATGCCTGAGCTTTAGAGCGCCAGCCCCAAAGGCGAGTTGAGGCCAGTTCGGTTTCTCCCTGATAAAGACAGCCAGTGGTGCGTCAAAGGAGAGACCGACCTCACCGGCCCCTCTCCACACGTTTATGGAGGAGCCGCGGGGCCAGAGGGGAGCCCAGGCTCCAGGGGCGGTGCTGAGAGCCCTGTTCCCTCCACCAGGATGTTAATAGCAGTTTCTGGCCGAGCCTGTGGCTTGAGTTGCCCATTTTGGATTTGGCTGGTGACTCCTCTGGGCAGGCTTTGTGCCTCCGCCTGTTTGCGCTAGAATGCGACACATGGACCCAGCAGTCAGCCAGGTGCCAACCTCGTAATCCGACACCATATGTTCCCAAGTTAGAAGAGGGCAGAGTAGATTTTTTTTTTTTAAATTTTGGAAGTAGGTTAATTACATTCATCTATATTTTCAGCTCTTGGGTCGCAGATGCCACCAAATCATTAAGTGTGAACTTTACCATCTATGATAGGAGGCAGTGAGCATATTCTCAGAATAAGACTACAGTCCAAAAACATGCTCCCTTAGTAAAAATGTTCCCTGTTGGCACTACTTTTAAAAATGGTTTTAATGCGATGTTTTCAGGGGAAATCAATGTTGCTCACTTCACCGGTCCCCTCCTCTGCCCAGATGTTGGTTTGTTTGTAATATTTCACCAGTTTCCAGGGCTATCGGTAAACAGGGCGAGCTATGTCATGTCTCTGCTGCTCTTTAGTCTTAAAACGTAAATTTAAAAGCCAAACTTTAGACTGAAAAGTAAAGTCTGTCTGATTCAGGGCATTTCACCAACGAAAGCTGATGGCAGTCTTTGACACAGCTGATATTTGTTGAGCGTGTCACCAGTGCCCAGAAGGTGCTGAGATGTTTACGTACAATATTGTACTCGAGTCTTTTTTTTTCTTTTTAATATATTTTATTGATTATGCTATTATAGTTGTCTCATCTTCCCCCTCCTCCGCCCTGCACACCCCTCCCCCCCACACTCCCCCTCTTTAGTTCATGTCCATGGGTCATGTATGTGAGTTCTTTGGCTTCTATGTTTCCTATACTATCCTTAACCTCCCCCTGTCTATCTTCTACCTACCATTTATGCTTCCTATTCCCTGTACCTTTTTCCGCTCTCTCCCCACCCACTCCCCTGATGATAACCCTCCGTGTAATCTCCATTTCTGTGATTCTGTTCCTGTTCTAGTTGTTTGCTTAGTTTTTGTTCCTGTTTTAGGTTCAGTTGTTAATAACTGTGAGTTTGTTGTCATTTTACTGTTCACATTTTTTATCTTCTTTTTCTTAGATAAGTCTCTTTAACATTTCATATAATAAGGGCTTGGTGATGATGAACTCCTTGAACTTGACTTTATCTGGGAGGCACTTTATCTGCCCTTCCATTCTAAATGAAAGCTTTGCTGGATAGAGTAATTTTGGATGTAGGTCCTTGCCTTTCATGACTTGGAATACTTCTTGCCATCCCCTTCTTGCCTGTAAGGTTTCTTTTGAGAAATCAGCTGACAGTCTGATGGGCACTCCTTTGTAGGTTACTATCTCCTTTTCTCTTGCTGCTTTTAAGATTCTCTGTTTATCTTTCATCTTGGGTAACGTAATTATGATGTGCCTTGATGTGTCCCTCCTTGGGTCCAACTTCTTCGGGACTCTCTGAGCTTCCTGGACTCCCTGGAAGTCTATTTCCTTTGCTAAAGTAGGGAAGTTCTCCTTCATTATTTGTTCAAATAAGTTTTCAATTTCTTTCTGTTCCTCTTCTCCTTCTGGCACCCCTATGATTCAGATATTGGAACGTTTAAAGACATCTGGAGGTTCCTAAGCCTCTCCTCATTTTTTTGAATTCTTGTTTCTTCATTGTGTTGTGCTTGAATGTTACTTTGTTCTTTCTGGTCCACACCATTGATTTGAGTCCTGTTTTTCTTCCCATCACTGTTGGTTCCCTGTACATTTTCCTTCATTTCCCTTATCGTGTCCTTCATTTGTTCATCTAATTTGTGACCAAATTCAACCAGGTCTGTGAGCATCCTGATTACCAGTGTTTTGAACTGTGCATCTGATAGGTTGGCTATCTCTTGGTCGCTTAGTTGTATTTTTTCTGGAGCTTTGATCTGTTCTTTCATTTGGGCCATTTTTGTTGTCTTGGTGCACTTGTTACGTAGTAAGGGGTGGAGCCTTAGGTGTTCACCAGGGCGGGGCAGCCACGTCACTGCGTTGTGACGCTGTTTGTGGGGGAGGGGTCCGAGAGGGAGCAATGTCACTTGCTCCGCTCTCTGCCGGTTTTCAGTGACTTTCCATGCTACCCACAGTCCAATTGGGCCCCTGCGGTGCTGATTCTGGTGCTGATTCCCGGTGGGTGTGCTGTATACACTCTAGGACCCTGTGGGTCTCTCCAATGAGCTCTCCTGTGAGTCCAGGAGTTTCTCCCGCTGCTGCCGCCTCCGCCCCTGCAGGAGTTTTCAATCAGAGGCTTTGAGGCTTTATTTCCCCACTGGAACTCTGTATTTCGGGGTCTGTCTTGCTCCCCAGTTGTTCCTCCCGGTTTATCCTCACGAGGGAGTGGGACTCCTGGTTCGCAACTGCCACCTCTCCCAGCCAGCCGCACCTTTCCCGGATCCGCCAGCCGCCGCCCCGCCGCACAAGTCCTCTCTGCCCCTCCTACCGGTCTGGATGAAAGTTTCTTCTTTAATTCCTTGGTTGTCGGACTTCCATACGGTTCAATTTGCTCTCAGTTCTGGTTGGTTTTTGTTTTAAAATTTGTTGTGCGAGGAGGCACAGTGTGTCTACCTACGCCTCCATCTTGGCCGGAAGTCCTCCGTATTCGAGTCTTGACTGTCTTCCATGGCTGGGACTCCAGATGTGTACCTCACCCTTCTCCACCTTGTGCTGCGCTGGGAGACGGGGCACACTGGTGCTCCCCTGCCCTCTGCCTTACTTTTTGGGCTTGGCCATCGAAGATCCCTGATAAGGAAATTAGAGGAAGAATGTAGACTAGACAATTTGGATATCAGACCAACCTCTTCCCTCTGAATAAGCTGCTAAGCATCTCTGCTTCTCAAATTTTTGTCTGTGACAGAGAGATGATTATACCTATTTCTCGGATGGTGGTTAGGAGGGTTAAATTAAATGATGCATGTAAAAATATCTAGCCATGTTTCTCCATTGAAAAGGTATATTTTTTCTTTTCCTTTGCATTTTCTAGTAGTCTGAGGGGGTGATACTTTGCTACCATAGTCTGTTCCCTGATGCAGCCCCTGCCCTTACCTGCCCAGATCCCTCCGCCCACCTGGGGGTCACCTACATCCAGACTAGTGTGTTCACTTCAACAGCGACTGTTGTCCCTTTGCCTGAGGGCTTGTGCTTTGTCTTCCAGAGGAACAGGCCAGGAGTGCCGGTTATTTTTTGATTGATTTCTGCATTTTAAAAGTATTTTTTCTTAATTCACAGTCTTGCAAATTTCACAAAAATTTGAATTTTGTCAAGGGCCTTCTCACCGTACATGGTTCATATGACTTTCCTTTTTGATTTATCAGCATGGTGAATCATATTTATAAGTCTCCTCATGTTGAACTCCTCTTGCAGGGCTGGAACGTTTACTTTACCTGGCTATTTGGTTGTATGTGCTAAAATTCTGTTCATTTTTGCATTCATATTTACAAGTGAGACCGGTCTGTGGTTTGGGGTGCAGTCTTTACCAGATTTAGATATTAACGTTATACTTGCCTTATAGAAACGTTTTCCTTTGTTTGCTCCGCTCCGGAACAGGGTAAGCAGCATCGGGATTGTGTGTTCTGTGAAGGTGCGGTTTCTGTGTGAAAGCATCAAGGCCTGCTGCTTTGTTGTTTTGTTTCGTGGTAGGTCTTTGATAATTTTCTTTTTTTTCTTCCAGGAAATTGGTCTGTCCAAACTTTGCCTACTGGAATCAATTTGGTGAGTTGTACTTTTCTAAAATTATCCATTAAGTTAGGTTTTCAAATTGTTTCACAGAATTATACAAAATATTTTCTAATGGTGTTTGCAGTTTTACCATTTCTTATTTTGTGTATTTGTGCTTTCTCTCCTATTTTTTTCTTAAGTGAGCTCGTGGTGTGGCTATTTTGTTGATTTCTGGAAAGAGCCAGCTTTTTAGTTATTAGTTTTACCTTTTTCTTTCTTCTAAACATTAGGCTTTGCTATTTATTTCCTTCCTTCTGCTTTGTTTTAGTTTACTTTTTCAAGGTTTTGATTTTGTTGTTTAATCTATTTTCATTCTTTCACCTTTGCTACTGATCTGTGCTTGAGTTGTGTTCTTTAGATTCTGCTCTGTGGCTTCTAATAATGATCACTCTAGTGTTTTCTTTATCATGTATTACATCTTCATGCATAGCTGAGTCTATTTATGTTCTGTTGTGTCTGTATCATTTGTCTATTTTTTAAGATGAAAAATGTTAATTTATAGCTTTAACACATTCGAGGGAGATATATATAACATAAGACAAACCACTCCTCATTACTATTTTCCTTCAGATTTTCTAGACCGTTTTCACTTGCTTGTGAATAGTTTCTTCAAAAGTGACTTTTGTAATAATTTTTCAAATTTAACCGGGATAGCATTGATTTGTATAGATTTCTTGGGAAGAACGGGTGTTTTTACAATATTGAACCTATAATCCAAGAACAAGTTTTGTCTCTTCATTATTTGTTTGTTTGTACTTCTTAGTAATTTTATTCTTTTATTTTTCACATACGTCTCCGTAATTTTATTTTTAGGTTTTCATATATGTCACACTAAAATTGTTATATTCATTTCATGTTTTAGTAAAGCTTTAAAATTATTATTTTTCGCTTATGTGGATGAGACTTTTTCTTCTACATTCTGTAAGTAGTTATTGTTAGTTTATAAGAACAGTATTGATTTTTGCGTGTTTCTTTTATAAATGGCCACTTTGTTAGGCTTTCCTATTTCTATTTTTTTTCTTTTGTGTTTTCTAAGTATAATCATATCACATGCAAATAATGATAATTGTGTACTCACTTTCCAACAGTTGTCCCTCTCATTTTGTTAATTTTACATACACTGGCTGACACTTTGGGAACAATATCAAGTAGCAAACACAAAAGATTGTCCCCATGTCATATTGCTGATTTCAGTGGGGATCCTTCTCATGTTTCACTAGTTAGCATGATTCTTAATTTTGGTGAATATGTATGCTCTTTTTCAAAAAAAGTAAGGTTTTTCTTTTTGAAGTGTGAAGTGGATTTGAATTTTAATCAAATGCTTTTGACAGTTTTCTTGCTAATCCTATTTTTCTCCTTTGACCTATTTATATGATGAATTTTATTAATGGGTTTTTAAGATTGAGATAGTTTTGAGTTCCTGGAATGAATCAATTTGTATAATGTACTGTGGATTCTCATTGTTAACATTTTATTTAGAGTTTTTTACATTAATATTTTTAAAGTTAGGTTGGTTTGCATATTTTTAAATCTCTGTAATATTTTAGCATCAAAAGTGTAGTTCTTAATGGATCGCTAATAGCCCATCACGTGGATATGCCACAACTGATTCTTTTGCACAGACATTTATGTTGTTTCCGGTTTTCAGCACTGTAAGTAAAGAGCCACAGTGAAGGCTCTGTTAGTCCTTCCCCTTCCTTCCTCTCGACTCATTTGCCGTGTCCTAAGAGAGCCCCTTCCTGACCCGCTGACTGCCCACACCCTCCATTACATGCTCTGGCCTTCCTTCATAGCACTCGCTTTGCCTGTAGTGTGCATTGATCGTGTGCTTAGTTGGTGGCTGTCTCTCTTAGATGGCAGGTGCCGTGAAGTCAGGGATTGCGTCTGACGTTGCTCATCACTGTGTCCTTCAAGGAGCTCAGTGCCTGGCCCGAATTGTGTGCATGATGAACGTATTCTGTCTACTGATAACTGTCTCTCTCCATGCATTTACTTCTGAGGGGGGCAGGCCTGTTACAGAAAAGGACACTTTACATTTAATTTTGTTTTCTGAGTGCGTGTATTGAGAGAGCAGATTTGCTGGTTGAAGCGAGGGGTGAACGGGTTGACTTTCTCAGCAGAGGGGAGAGAATTTGGCTGGCATTGGGTTGGTGGAGAAGGGGCAGGTGGGCAGCGGTTACAGAGGCTGGGACCTGGGAGAGGGAAGCCGGGCCACAGAGCTAGTGGAGAGTGGAGTGAGGGGCCTCAGAGGAGATGGTTTTCATATGAAGCGCTGCGCTATGGGGTCCTGCTTCATCACTCTGAAATCTTCAGCAAAGACTACTCAACTCATGAAGTGCTTAGTCTCAATACATTTCTGATGAAAATAATTTTCGTGAGGCTAAGACTGAGTTGTTTATTCAACAAGTACGAAGATGCCGTCTGAGTTTTCACCAAGATTAAATTTAACAGAAGCCAATGGAAATCTCTGTATGTAATTTTTAAAAAATCTATTGCCCAAGCAGAGGTTTGGGAGGGAAATGACTTTGATAACTTTGTCTTTGAAAATGTGGGCAGGTATCTGAGTGCAACATGAGCCAATTATCCATGATCAATATTAACAATAAAATCATGAATGTAGCAGCCGATAGGAGTACAGGGTCCTGTTCAGGGCAGATCATAGTTCTACTTTACCCTACTGGTCAGACTACCTTTAAAGAATTCTTTCAAGTTTTTTAGGTTAGTCATTGGCAAACTCAGTAGCACCCTACTAGATACAGTGGGGAAGAATTTAGAGCGCTGTAGCCTAAGAATAAACAATGTTTGAGGGGAAGAGGAGAAATTTAGTCTCAAAAAGAGAAAACTCAAGGGTCACGTGAAGCTGCCCGCGGTCATGTTGAAGGCCTGCTATGCTGAAGAGGGGTGGGTCCTACTCTGCAGGGTGCAGAGGACGTGTTTGGGACAATGTGATGTGTGTTCGATATATGGAAAAGCTTTATGATTAAACTGGAATGCACTGCTATTGGAAGAGGGAGCTTTCTGGACTTGAGGGTTCCAGCAGAGGCTGCATGTCTATCTACAGGAGAGAGCGGAGGGGAGATTTCTGCATTGGGTGGGCCAGACGACACGCCTTAAATTTTTTCTGATGGGCAGTCTGTGAAAAAGGCTAGCTGCCTCATTGCTTTCATTGTTACTGGCTTAGTATCTGTTTACCCTCCAGGCTGTCAGCTCCGTGAGGAGGACTATGCGTATCTTGTTCGCACTGAATTACCAGGGCCTGGTGTAGAGCTCTGTGCTCAGCAATTGCTCAGTGCTGGGCACTGAACTGTTGCCATCCTGGGTAGCCAAGGCCAGTGGAGCCAAAGAAATTGATCAAGGGGACTGAGTCAGATGATTTTCCCTCTCCCTAGGCCCTGTCCTCATTGAGCCAATGGAGATCAGGTCTCGTTGCCAAATTTATCTTTTAGGTGCCGACTCGCATTCTTCCATTCTTGTGTTGATAGAGAAGCAGTGCGTGCAAGTGGTTAAGAGCACAGTTCCTGGAGTCAGGCTCCTTGTATTACTTTCTCAGGGTTACCATGAGGATTGAGTTACAGTGTGCGTGTGTGTGTGTGTGTGTGTGTGTGTAAGCTGTTATTATAAATTGGTATAAATTATTTTTGATTAAATTAAGCTATTAGAAAATATAGGACACATAGTAGAGCTTTGAATGATGTGCATGATGATGGATTCTCTTCCTGTACATAAGTGCTTATGCATCATCGTTTGTACACCCACTGGAGAGGTGGAAGGCTGGATTTGAGTCCAGCTTGCCACAAGCTGTGATCTTACGCAGGTCATTCTCTTCCCTGGAGCATCAGAAACAGGGGGCTGAAAATACCAGTCTTGAGCACCTTGAGAGTGACATGAGCCGGAATATGTGACAGGGTCTCGATAACTGGATAGCATAAAATGCAGACCTTCAGCTCTGCTATTGTTTGTATCTTTGGTTCCCCCTCACCTCCCACACACACATTTTGTAATGGGGACCTGGCTCCGCTGCTAGTTTGCAGGGAAAGCATTTTCCTGTCCTTCCAGATTTAGCTCCTCTTCTCATAACCCCTTCCTGGGAGGAGGAGGGGAAGGAACACTTCCTCTTTGTTTTAGAGCTGATCAGGATGCTCAGGTGTCAGGTTTTAGATCAGGAAGAAAAATTGCTGTTTTGATTTCCACCCTGTTTTTTCATGCCGTTTCCTTCTCAGTCCCTCTCGAAATTTCCCTAGTTCTCCTGTGGCATAAAGTGAGTCAGAATGGCAAATGAAACATGCAGAAGACATAAATTCCAGGCATAAAATATATATCAAATATACATCTATCAATTGGCTTTATGCTATCTGAGCTGCCCCCAGGGTGTCAGTGGATCAGGTGAATGGATTTCTGCCACTGTGGGTAATTCCATAAGGTAATAGGGCGGGCCCTAATGCAGTGGAGAGGCAATATTCTCCCAGTTATATATCACAGTTTAAAAGGGGAATTTGTATATTTTGATTTTGTGAGTCAATGAAGTTGGGTCCCCAAGGCATTGTTGGAGCTTAGGGTTTCTGAGCTGTGAGAGGAACTGGCTCAAAGCCAGGAGAGCAGCCCAAAGAAAAGGTAGCCACCTTGGCTCCAGAGGCCTGGCTCAGAAAGGTCAGTCCTGCGACCTCCGAGAAAGCTCAGGATAAGAGAATTACCAAATAAATGTTATGTGTTTTTTTTTTAATTGACCATGGAAACTATTATACCAAATAGTGGATTTGTCCAACCAAATGAGAAAAAAAATCAAGCTGATTGACTGACAGCCCCCAACCAGCCAATCAGTTAGCTCTGCTAATGGTGATGATGTAGCTCTGTGATGACACACTAAGAGAGACAAGAAAGACGGAAATGAAGAGAAAAACATAGGAACAGCTAGTATTTATTGAGAGGACGTTTATTTCCCAGTGCTATGCTTAGCTCTTCCCATGCAATGGTTAATTCAATACTTTCATGATGCTGTGAGGTAGGAGCTAAGGTTATCATTCACATTTTATGGTGAGGATGTTAAGGCGTGGAGAGGTTAAGCATCTTCTCCAAGGACCACCAAGTTAGTGGATGAACATAGGTTTGGATTTGGACCCCATCATAACCACTATATCATACCACCTCCAAAGGAGGAAAGCTCTTTCCAATTTGGGGAATGGTTTGTGAGGCTCCAGGAAGTCTGATGACTTAGGTTCAGAAAAGTTCGGTGGGAAACGAGAGGATCAGGAATGTGCCTGGAAGCAAGTTAGTACTCCCGAATATACCAGTTTGCTTACCAATGGTTTCTACAGCTCTGCAGAGTTGGTGGGAGTAGGAATAAACCTGCTTTGACCTTACTTTAGATAAGATCTGTTAGCAAAATCCACATTTGGACCTGAGCCCAAGTAGAGTTGTTAGAAATATGATGACTTGGCTTAGACTTAAGAGATTTTGAGATGCCAAAAATAGGGCCCCAAAGAAGAATACAGACTTGACTATTGAAACAGAACTGTTCTAAGTATTTTCTGTCATTGGGGAGTCCCAAGTCCAGTACACATTACACATATGGTAATATGCAGGATGCATATCTAATACCTAACCCCTTCCTCCTAACAGAGCTTGGTTTTGTTTAGGCAGTCACCCCTCTTCCACGAAGCCAGTTAACTTAGAGACGAGCCCAGTCTCAGATCCCAGGGGTGGGCCTAATTGGATTTGGGGTAATTCAATTCCCGTTGCCTGTGATTAGTTCAACAATGGGCAGATGACCTGCTACTGACCAATTAGAATTGAGAGGAAGTGGGCGGAGCGGGGGAAGGTTGAGACATCTGGGTAATTTTTTCTCTATTTTCAGAGAAATGCTTAAGAGAGATTATCTTTTTCTTTCCTCTAGTATATGTGTTTGTGTGGTGATAGCTATGTATCTAACAGTCTTTCTAACTTTCTCAAAGACTCAGCTAAAATCAGCTTAAAGAATATGGTTTTATTTTATAATTTATCACATGACAAGGAGTCTAGAGGTAGGACAGTTCCAAGGTTGATTAATTCCAGGGGCAAAAGATACCTACCATCTTCCTAGACTGTGTGTTGCTCCCTTTCTGTGTGATGACAAGATGGGTACACCTGCTCCAGGAATCATCTCACACCAGAGATATGAGAGTCTCCAGAAGTAGAGAAAGGGGCAAGTTCCTGACTCATGTCCTTTTATGAGTGTGGAAAACATTTCCAGAAGGGCCACAGGTGACTTCCCCTACCATTGCCAAGGCTCTTTACATGTGCTTGCTTCAAACAGTTGTAGGAAGACCGATGAAGACTGTAATCGGCTTAGACAGTGAACACCTACATTCAGGAGGAGGTGAAGAAGTATACCGATACCTGAGCAAAACTGGACCTCTATGTGCAAAGCTGAACAAAGGAAGACATTGGGGAGTATGGCTGTTAGGCAGATAGCCAGTAGGGTTGACCACAGCCTGGGACAGTTGCATTTGAATGAGGCCAGCACCGAGGATGGCAGAGTGGACAGGTGGAAAGAGGCTGGGTCCTGAGTGACGTAGTGAGCTGCTGAGTCAGACCAAACATGAAGCCTGCAGAGCTGCCTGTGGACTTCCTATCGTGGGCTCCACGTTCTTTTATTTCAAGGTCTGTGCAGCTGAGGTTTCTGTTACTTACAATTGAAGTCACTAAACATAGACACAAGGTGCTTAAATAAAGACTTGATGAGTGAATGAATGGATGGACGAGTGAATTGGAAGTTTATGTTCTATGGATGAAAGTCTTATTGAATCCTAAAGTCTGACTTTAGAATGGGTGAATCTTTAAAAAGTGAGGATAAATCAGATTTTGATATATTGAGTCATAGTTTAAATGCACCGGTGAGCGAACACACAATGAATCCTTTTGAAAAGATATGTTATATTTTATTTGCCTTATAAAATTGTTTTTTTAATGTAAAAAATTAGACATATCTGTGGCCATTATGGTAGAGAAAAATTTCTGTAAATAACCAGGTATTTTCTGGATGGGTACAAATTGGGGAGATTAGGGAGGAATACTGGGGAAGTATTTAGTAAAACATTTAGCAAATATTTGTTGAGTGGCTGGCAGATGCCAGGCATTGTGGTTGGCCTCAGGGTACAGCAGTGAGCAAGACAGATATGACCTTGCGTTTCAAGAAGTGTGGGGCCTGATATAACAGTCATGTCCTCTATGTTTTAAGGATCTAGACTGAAAGATCCCTAATAGACCTTAAATCAGTAGAGAATAATTACTGACAGCTTTGTTCCACTAAAAATGATGCTAGCCAAATATGTAATATCTTCTGGTTCTTAGGAAGAGTAGACATATAAATAAAATAATGTAAAATAATAATATTAGCAAGTACCTACCATTGATCAAAGACTTACTATGTACCATGCACCGTTCTAAATGCCATACACACATATCTTCATTACTCCTTATAATAATTCTGTGAGGTAGGTAACTATTAGTGATCCCATTTTACAGATAAGAAACCTGAGGCAGAGAGAGGTTAAATATTTTATTCAGGTTATACACCTAGTAAGTTGCGTAGCTGGGATTTGAACCCTGTTAGTCTTGTTCCAGAGCCTCTTCCCATACCCACTGCTGTATGGCCGTGGCGTTTCATTCCTAGCTGCACAGACTTGGATCGGAGGCTCAGGCCGTGGACGTGACTCAGCCTCCTTACAGTTACGGAGCTTTGTGTCTGTCTCATAGGGTGTTTTAAGTGTTAAAGGAGTGAATATGTAAAAAGTACATAAAACCAGTGCCTGGATATATATGAAATCTTAAAAAAAATGAAGGGCTTTGTTATTATAAATCCAGGTCTTAGTTTTCTGGTCTAATGCTAGGGATTTATTAAATGTCTGAATTTCCCCAAAGCACTGCATTTCTTTGTCACACCCACTTTTTAAAAACTCTCTCAACTTATAGGAGCCCCTACCTGCTTTGCAGGCGTTGCCAGGGGAAATTGTGAAAGGTGGTACAGGCTCGTGAACTGAAGTCAGGAAGGTAGTCTTCTCCAATGGCCTCATTTCACTCTTCTGAGGATGGCCAAAGTTAGGGCAAGCAATCCAGGAGAACTGGACCCTGGGTTCTCTACCACTTCCCAGAAGGTTACTTCTAGAATTTCAGGATTGGAAGGGACATGCAGTTTCATCTCCATTTGCAAGTGTACCTTCTTCTTCGGAATCCCCACCAATTGACACTTTCTGAAATTTAGTTTGGGGCTGGGGTATTTATGAAGGTATTTGTTACTCTTCCATCACACAGAGAAGAACAAACCAGGTTATCTGTTAAAAAGAAATTTTGGCTGAACTCTCACATACACACAGCAAAGAACACTGATGGCATAACTCTAGTTATTTTTACAAAATGGAACGGCAGAAGGTGGCTTGATGAATGCTCTCTAAGTGAACAAACCCGCGTAACCAGGGCCCAGGGAGGAGGCAGAGTCTCATCCGCGTCCCGGAGGCCTCCTCGTTTCCCTTCCCAGGCGCTAACTCTTCAAGGGCCATTGCTGCCTCAGCCGCTGATGTCACACATCAGTTTTGCCCAGCTTTGGCTGTGCTATAAGTAAAATCACACAGCACGTACTCCTTTGTTCTGGTTTCATCTTGTCAACATAAGGTTTGTGAGATTTATCCAAGTTGTCGCATGTTGTCGCATGAGGCTGCAGTTGGTCCATACTCATTGCTGTGTAGTCTTCCACTTAGGAACCTACCACAATTTATCTGTTCTTCTGTTGACAAACAATCGGGTTGTTTCCAGCTCGGTCTATCAATTACAGTGCTTCCCTGAGCGCACCTTCTTGTATGGGTCTCGGTGAAAATTTCTTCACATTCCCGTTGGGTGTATGCCCAGGAGTGGAATTGCTGGGCATAAGTAGGCATGTCTGGCCTCAGTTGATGCTGCCAAACAGTTTTCCAGTGTGGCTTCCCAGTCTAGAAAGGTTCCATTTAACCTGTAAGAAGATAAGGTCCGGTGGGAAACGTTGGAAGTCCCGTTGTAAGGGATGCTACATCTGGGCCTGAAGCATCAGAAGCTTCTGGATAATAAATTCATTTTCTCAGCACACATTGATTAAGTGCCTACTATGTGCTAGGCACTGTGCTGGTGCCTCTGAGGCTTTGGGGATCTTATGGGCTAAGGGAAAGAGAGGATTTAAACACAATCCCATTGATAAGTCTGTGTTTGCAAACTGTGATAAGTGCTATGAAGGAAAAATACAGGATGCTACAAGCCTAACAGACTAGTGCCCCCCTTTTTCCTCCTAAAGGGAAGGAAAGAAGAAAAAAGCAACCTACCTCTAACTGTAATAGCCTTAATTGTGAACCAGCTTCTAAGCTGTCAGATTGGAACCTAATTAATCACCGAGGGTGGTATGGAATTGATGAATTGCTTTGGTGCTCTTTTACTAGTATAAATCTTTGATTTAATGACTGCTGCTCTCTGATTCATACCATGCTACCCCGGTGATCAATATGCATGATGAATGGCTGATTTTCAAGAACCACCCACTTGGTAATGCTCCTTTACATACACAAGGTATGTATATATGAGTTAGGATGCAAGACAGATTTCTGACAGAGGCAGAGGGTGAGGTAATATTATGGGTGAGGAGGAGGGGAAGAGATGGGGGAGATGAACAGAATTTGGTAAAAAAGTAGTTGGGAGGACATTTTCAGGAAGGGCAAATAAAGCACTCAGTGGGTACTTTATAATCCCTCTTCTTCATTTACTTTGTACTCATCTCCTTCAGCTCAAGGATCTGAACTTGCTTTGGAGGAGGCTTGTTATCTGCAGCTCCCTCAGAATGAGAAATTTGTTGTAGGGTAGGAGTGATATATAATGTGCTAAGCTGTGGATTCCCTGCTTCATTTCAGAGTTTCTGTTGCTGAGTGGGGGTGAGGGTGGGAAGCTGAGGCGGTTTGTTGTGGGTCAGGAAGACCTGTCGGGTGGTTTGTAGAGTACCTGTCACGTCCCACGCCCCAGGCTGGGCCCTGGGAATACATTGGCAATGCAGGAAATACAGGTATAGCCTCTATCCTCAGAGCAGCTTTTTTTAATCTGGAAGGATCTGTGGGGCTACTAGAGTTTTCTTTTCATCCAGTGGACACATTCATGCTGTCCTTCACTCTGGTGGTGTTAAGATGCCTGGTGTTTAGTTTCAGAGGATTATTTTTAGGCCTCTCTCTTTCTCTCTTTCATGCACACATAGATTTTGTAACCCAGTTTCCTCATCTGTCAAACCTTGTCTCAAATTCGTCAGGGAAAGCCAGGTGTGCGCAATATTAACTGTGAGGCAGTGAGACCAGTTCTGATGTGGGTTTTCCAGAAACTGGTCTCTTTATGCTATAGATGTGATGCCAACTAGAATTGGGGAGTGTTATATAAACATCAGGTGTTTTGAATTTCCACTGACTGTCATCTGGAAGGCATCATCAAAGAAATGTTACAAACCTTCTTGTCGTTTCTTTGTTTTCTGATAGCAAGAAGTTGCAAAAAAGTGTAAAATTCCATCATTGGGATTGTGGTCACACGTGATGCTATGATTAAAAAATGATCATGTAGACCACTATTGATATGAAAATAAGTTCACCTCATATTACTGAATTTAAAAAAGGTTGGACAATAGCATATGTAATTATGGTCACTGGTGCATAGTAGGTATTCAGTAAATATTTGTTCAATAAGCTAATAACTAGAATTTTGTAGCTGTCCATACTTCCCTACATGCAAAAAAAGATGCATGGAATGGTGCTTCCTAAAACGTTAACAATGGTTATCTGTGGTAGTGGAATTTAAAGTAAAAAAAAAAAAAGCCTTAAAAATTGATATATTTGTAATGATTGTGATTTATTTATATACCCAGAAAATAGAAGCTATTTTCATTTTTTAAGGAATGATATTCTGAGTAAAAACACTTTTCATCTGTTCAAAGGGAAGCTAGAAACTTCCCTTCTCTGGGATTTGATCTTCCTCAGTATGTGAGAGAATTAAGAAAAGCAACTCCTGGGCAAGCAGTAGAGTCTCTTTTTACAAGGCCTGGAGGGCTGATTCCGCCAAGGCCCCCTGGAGAAATCTTAGCGATTCTGCGCCTCTCCTCCTGGGAGCTGGTTTGCTCTCCCTCTCCTGAAACTCGGGGATTCTCACATTTATTACTACTGTGGCTTTTCCTCCCCTCTTACCATCTCACCCGGGCAGATTTCTTGTTTTATCTGGCACCCAGTAGAGCTCTGCTGAGCTGAGAGCCCGTCTTTCCCACCAATCCTCGTCCAATTAATTGATAAAAAATTAATAATTTAATTTTAGTGATGGGAATTACACACCATCCTCTGAGCTCCTTCTTCACCAGGAGTCCCAGAGTTGCCTCATGCAGACAAGCACCTGAAGCAAGAAGAAGGAACATTTTCTATATTTTAAGTGGATTTGGCCACTTGAGCATCTTTGATTGGAGGGCAGGCAAAAGAACAGGAGGCACAGAGCAAAAACGGTCCCTCTAGAAATCAGGAGGTTGAAAGGAAATTGGTAGGGGAAAAAAAAATCACATTTGTTCCCTCTGCGCTTGTGGATATTTTTGGGACTTTTGCCAACCTACTTACTTATTTTAACCCTGAAGTGAATACATGTGACACAACTGCATTGATTTTGGATTCATTTAAAAGTAGGAGCTGTGAACTCAGATAGTCCCCACTAGCTGCGGGACCTTTGGCTTCAGAGTTTTCATCTGTGAGATAGAACTAATAAGATGACCTATCCCGCAGGGCTGTTGTGACAATCAATGAGATGAGGTACTTACAGCACTTAGCCCAGTATCTGACATTTCCCTAGGGTTCAGAAAGTTTCACGTATAACAATGACTGTTATTTCTGCAATTCGGTATTAGTGATTATTGAAATAGAGGCTAAGCTAAACGGTATCAGTGTTGGAAGAGGATGTTTTTTCATCAGTTATGTCAGTCTGGAAAGGAAGATCTCTTTGAAAAAAAATGTGCTATTTAGGATGATGTAACATGATCGTGATGCTTAGACAACTTAGTTTTCAAGTCACCCGGGCATCTTAGAAACCCTGCTTACAAGCACTGACATAGAAACCACTTACTATTTTTAGTGAGTTATCCAAGTACACCCTCTGCTAAATATCCTGTCAACTGTAATTTGAGTTACTATACCATTTTAAATACTACCTTATTAAATATGTTCTCTAGATCAGATGTTTACTTAAAGCAAAGGGATCTTTACGTATTTGGAACAAATTGATGGGGTTTCAGTGTGCAATAAACTGGGTAGTTTAGACCGTGTTAAAATGGCATGAGGGTTTGAATTAAACTCTTTTGGGTCTTTTCAAGTACATTTCATGGTATGAGAAGCCACAAAATTATTTGCATCTTATACCTCCTTTACTCTACATAGTAAAGTCATAGAGATTAGTAATTGCTCACTTGTCTTTTTATCTCTCTCTCACACACACACACACACACAAACACACACACACACAGGTGTGGAGTGCAGAGTAGACACTCAATAAATGTTGAGTCAATGATTGCCAAGAGTTTGTGTAAATAGGTAGTTTAAGGCGAAGATGGCCTTAAACATGAGGATTTCATGTCAGCCTGCTTTTATCTGCTACAAAGATGATAAAACCCTGTGCTCACTATGGGTTTTGTGTTTATTGAATGTCTTTTTTGACAATGCCTAGAATGGTGGAGATTCAGTGCACACTTACTGAGTCGGACCAAGGTGAGTACAGGGAGGCAAAGGTGGCCCAGGCTGCTGTTGGTCGTAGCCTGGAACAGTCAGCACTCTGATTCCAGCCCCTCAAGCAGGATTTCGTGAGGCCTTCCAGCTCTCCAGGGCATGGAGACAGAAACTGATCGCTCACAGAAAACCAGTCATATCATAAAGAGAGTCTTATCTCCCTAAACTTTGCACCAGAAAACTGACTTATTTAAGAAGTCTGACTGCTGACACATGATTTGAATTTTATAGCTGACTGCCATATTTTGTCAGAACCTGCTTTCAGCTGTAGAAGGATTCTGGAGCAGCTGCCAGGGTACTCAAGCCCACCATGCTTCTCCTCTAGTGGACTTAGAAGAGAGGTTCGGGGAAACATTTGCTGCCCTTTGAAACAGAGGTTCCTCTGACTGGAGAGCAGAATGACGCTACCAGCTCAGCCTCAGACCAAGCTGACGTTGACTCTGGAATTGGATAGACAGCTGACTTTTCCTCCCACTTCCGGGCGATGCATTGGATGACTTAGGCATCGCAAAGCCCCGTTGCTAGGAAGACTGGATCTGAGGAGGGTTGATGGGAGTGGATTCACGGGAGAGCGGGTGAGAATGTTTCTGCCTCACCGGTTACAGGGAGGGCAACCACCCCAAATCCCATCATCAAAACCATATTTCCTTTAGAGAGGCCACTTTATTCACAAAAAGTCGCTAAGAATAGACAGAGAGCAGGAGTGGCACAGCTGGGCAAGAGTGACGAGACTCCCGAGCTGGACACCCTCCGCTGGGTGTGTGCAGCCTGTTAGGCAGTGCAGAGCTCGCCAGCCAGTGCAGCCTTCGTGACAGCTGCAGAAGCAATGGCTACATAAACTTTCTCGGGGTGGGGGAGAAGGCGGAATGTGAGAGACGCTCTTGCAGCAAGAAAAACATAATAAATCCAAGAGCTACACATAGCCTGGGGGTTTTTATGACCATAGCCAGGCATGAAGGAATGACTGAACTTAACTGAAGCTGTTAATTACCTGGGTGAGATCAAAAGCCCAAGTAAGGGAATATATTTATGATGCACCTTACAGGATATGCTTCAACTTCTTACTTTTTTTTTTATTAATTGGTTTGATTAAATAGATTTAAAGAGCCTGGGCAGAGCCTTTTAAATCATATTCCATATTGATCTAATGAAATAGTCAATAAATTTACTAACATAGCCCCTTTCCTTTGTACAGTCTGGAGGGAAATGCTTCACTGAATGGTTATAATTCAACTCCAAACCTCACTGCTATTCCCCATAGTGACTCATAGAGAGCAGGAGGATGCTGGGAAAATCTTTTAGGCCATTTGTGGGAGTGCTTGAATAAGCGGTTTAACACTTGTTTACAGACTACTCACCACCATCCATCCTGCCCACACCCTTAAGCCCTTCGGTGTTCCATGACGGGCTTTACCTGAGTTGGCCATTGTCAGGTGCCTTGCAAATTCTGTGTTATAGTGTATCAAATTTACTGAAGCATTCCACTATCTGTTACACCCCTGACTCTGGGCTTCAGGACTATGGTAATATTTCAAAGTCTTTGATTTTTATTCATTTGTCCACCCAGCTCTGTAAATACTGACAAAATGAGGCTCATAAATACAATAGAATGTACCCAAGTACATAAGAAATCTATAATGAAGATTCCTTAATCTCTCAATAAATCTGCACTAGACTATCGGGAACTTTACTAAAGTAGCTCTTTGTGTCCCTTTCCCCACCTCTGAGAGCAAAGGGGACCTAGATGGTAGAGAGCATGTGGATAGGAGTATTTTATGGGATTTTTTGGATGCTGACATTTCATGAATTTCTTCCACTGAGTGTGTAAGGGAGCAAGATTTTGCATTTGCCTTACGGTCACTAATCCAAAAGGTAGGCCCACAAGCAATGTTCTGGGGACACATTTTCCTTGAGCTCGGGGTATTGCATCAGCACAGAGGTGACAAAATTAAGTTTGAAAATCCCTTAACGCATGCATACAGGGCAGTGTTTTGTGCCTAGAACTCAGCAAGTCACTCTTGTGTAGCCTCAAGTATAAGAACCGTTGCAGAAAGGAACAGGAGCAGAGTGGGCATGCAGCTCTGAGGAATTCAAACCCTCCTGTCTTTAAAATGACCATCAAATTCCTGGGATGACTGAGGGATGGGTTGGAGATCCCAAAGTGGGTCTCCAGGCTTCAATCAACCCTGTTTTCATAGTCAGCTTCTCTAACCTTAAGGCAGTGTCGTAGATTGATTTGTGACTGTGAGGCTTAAACCAGGAAGTGGAGACTCCTCTTGGAAGTCTGGGGTGGAGGAGTTTGAGAGAGTCGGGGTGGGCTCTAAAGTCTGCAGGCCTACATTCAATTAGGCCTTGATGCAGCTTCATTGTACTTCAGAAAGCAATGGAATCTGAATTTCCAAACCAGGGCAGTTTGTGAATATGACGTGACTTTAAAAATTAACTTGCACATTGAATTCAAATGCTGAGCTCATTTAGGTTGAGGGAGAAATTTGTGTAATTGAGACCTTTCTCTCTCTTTCCACTTCGCCCCCACTCCCACCCTCACCCCTCATTGTATCTTCAATTATCTGGGTAATTTGGTCCTGGGGGCATAAATTCCTTTATAACTCAAATCCATTATGCAGAGAAGAGGCATCGGGAAATTACTCAGATTGCATCCCAGACACGGTGCCGAAGGTTTTGGAGCAGATCCGACCTTCCATTAGCACAGCACTGCTCTCGATTTTTAGATATGAGCCCGGAGGCTGGACATCCACAGCTCTTCCCTTCGTCCCTCTTTGTTTCAGCAAGAGCCGCCTGTCGGGAAGCCCCGTGCCGGTGCTGGCTGGCAGCGGCTTCTCTCCGCCCGAGGCCACCGTGGCTGCCAGCTTCCCTTGGCCAGTGTAGACACACTCATTCCAGGCCAGGGAGTGCTGCTGCCAGGCAGGGAGGCATATGCTTCCATCTTGTCTCGCTATTTCCAGGAGCCAGGGACCCAGGCCTTTTAATTTCTCTAAACCTCAGGCCTTCTGGTGAAGAGCTGGTTTTCCTGTTTGTGCCCAGACAGGGGTGGCCTTTGATGAGCTGTTGATGGTCTGTGAGCTGCCTGCCTTTGGGTTTACAGGCACTCAAACCAAATGCACACATTTTCAATTTAGACTTTGGAGGACGACATTTTAGTATTCTGGCAGCCTCTTTTATCTGGCTTTATTCTTTCTAGATTTCTGGTTTACGGGGGCTGCTCAGTTTGGGCTCATTGTGTGTGTGTGTGTGCTTTTCCCCTCTTGCTCTTCTTTGTCCCTGCAAAGTGATGACTCAGTGGAAGGCAGCATGTGGAAGGGTCTCGGATGTTGGCATCAGGCAGACCTGCGTTTATTGCTTTTTATCCGTCTTCCCTCACAGTTATGTGTGCAAAGAACAGAGATCTTGCCTGTCTTATTTTCTGCTGTATCCCCAGTGTCTGCATTGTTCCAGGCACGCACTAGGCATTCAGTAAATTGCGTGAGTGAACAAATGAACAGGTTCAGATTCTCCTTCCTAGTTAGAAGCTTTGTGATTGTATGTGAGCTTTTTGAAACATCCCATTTCTGTTTGTCATCTGAAAAATGGCCATAAAATATATAAAATCATATAGAAAGTACCTGGCATAGTCCTATGTTCAATAAATATTAGAAACTCCCTCTCCTTCTGTTTGTGAATCACAGGGTAAACTGTTCAAGGCCAAGAACCTAATTTATTAATCTTCATATCCCAGGGCCTAGCACTCTCCCTACACATTGTAGGCATTCAGTACTATGGCTTGAATGAATGAATGAATGAATTTAATTCTCTATGGACAAGGGTTCTGTGACTCGATGAAATTGACTGTGGAGGATAGGCCTGGAGAAGATACCTTTCTGTTGTGTCTTTCTTTTGTGCCTCTTGCATCTTGTATCATGCAGGGAAGTGATCTGAACATCCTCCACAGACCATCCGGACCTGTGGATTATGTGGACCACTTGAAGTGAAATTTAATACTGGGATTTCTTCTTTTTGGCCATATAAGACCATTCATAGGATAAACCCCCAGGCCTTGTGGTGATTTATGGGCCATAATTCTTCATATATTTATGCGATTTTATACTTTCTATGTGATTTTTTGCACATCTGGGACATTGTGTTATATGACCCACCCTGTGAGCTAAGTATACTGGCTCCTGTTGCACCTTTTCAGCAAGTAAGAAAACACAGGCAAAGCATAGAGCTTTGCCAAAGCCAGACGTTGCTTAGTGGTGTACAAGTTAGAGACTCCATTCCTTGCCCCCAAACTCTGTCCACTCGTTTGTGTAGCTGCTGTGATCATGGAGCTGAAGGAGGGCACAGGTGTTCACCCTCTTACTCGCTTTGTCAACATTGCTTCTCTGCAAAATCTCCTTGCCATTTCTGTTGTCATATGACCCGAAGTCTGTTACTACACCATTTACAATTGCTCCAAACTCTGTTTTTTGTTGTTATTCCTGACAGAGAGTCAATTTCTTCGCTTGCAGCTCAATTAATCCTGCTTGAGTAATTGTGAAGGCAACTTCTGGAGAGTTGAAACTTGCAGGTGTTGAGGAGTCGGCCTTTCAGCTTTTGGTACAACTTTCCCCAGACATAGCCCAGCTGAGAAATTCTATTTCACTTCCACGCATGTTAAGGTGTGTCTATTTCAATGTTCAAGAGGGTCATCATCATAAACTATATCTTCTTTTGGGAAAAACAAAAGAGAAGAATCTCACTGTTCCTGTCTCAGCATAAACTTTCCAAAAAAGATTCCAGTGCTGGCAATTTAAGGCCTGTCTTTCTTTTTTATAATCTCTGATAAAATAACATGTAAACTGAACCCAAATCAGATGTGACATATGATTTATTTACTGGTGACAATCCTGGTCCTGTCCAGAGCCACGGAGGATGAAAAATACAGTGTTTCTTTACTTAATACTGGTGATGTTCAATGCAGACCTTTTAAAGAATGAGTTAGAACGTTTTATGAAGGGGAATTATTGAAATACTGTAACCTACTGAGGAGTCAGTCACCAGAATGGAGATAAAGTGGACACCTAGATGATTCTTCTTTAATATTGCTGTGAATATGGGCATTCAGATGCAGGATCAATTCCCAAACCCTGGATTAGCTCAATACCCCTTGGTTAATTGCTGAAGAATAGATAATTTTATAATTTGGGTTCGCACGTTTATTCTTTGCCATGTCGCACTAACAGCTTCTCTACCAAGAATATGTGTTCATGACTTGATCCTGGAGGCAGATGCTACCGTGGTTGTGCGGTCCTTCTGAACTGGCACCCTCCCAGCCTCATCTTGCTTCACTCTGAGCTTTTCTGGCTATACTCCACCTACACTGGCCTCCTTTCCCACTGTAAGGTTTGTCTGTGCGGGCTCCTCTCTCTCGAGTGATTTCCCCACAGATCTCCACGTAGCCCCGTGGCTCTTTCCCAGGGGTGATTCCATCCCCAGGGAATGTTTGGCAGTGTCTGGAGACATTTTTGATTGTCATGTTGTGGAGATGGGGTTGCAGTGGTGTCTGGTGGGTGGAGGCCAGCACCAATGCATAGGACAGTCCCCTACCGCAAAGGCTTATCCAGGCCAAAATGTCGACAACACGAGACAGAGAAGCTGAGGAACCCTGAGTTATAGCCCATCTTCCTCCACGTCCAGGTGTTGGCGCCGATGTCACTTCTTCCTCTGACAGGGCCCTTGCCCACCACCTTCTCTAACACAGTCTCATTCTCTCCCTTTACTTTGTGTTCTCTCCCTGGTAGCTCCAAGCATTGGCTGACATTTTCTTTCTCCATGTATTTGTTTACTTGTCTCTTGTCTGCCTTCCCTCTCTAAAATGGAAACTACACCGGAGGAAGCTCCTCGTCCATCTTGTACAAAACTGTCTTTCTGAGGCCCAGAACAGTGCCTGGCATTTAGCAGATGCTCGGTACACAATTCCTAGAAGAAAGAGAGGGAGGGAGGTAGGGAGGGAAGACTGGATGTATGGTGAGATTGATGAGTGGATGGCGGGTAATGAATAAAGACTGAAAAAACTCACGGACACAAAAAATACTTTCCTTTGTAATGATGGGTGACAAAAATTTCTAGTCGATCAACTCTGTTTGACCATCACACGAATTTTTATGTTGTCATAAGTATATTCCTGGTGATAGTTGCTGGTGAATCATGGAAGTGCGCACTGTGAATGGTTATCGGTGTGGCACCCAGTCTTCAGAAGAGTATCACTGAGTCCGTTAACACCAGTATCTAGTCTGAAGGATCAAGGGATTCATTAGATTCTTAATAACACGGCTGTAGTCTGGGAGACTGACTCTGGGGTCTAGTCGTTGATATGAGTATTGGTGTTTGTCATTGGGACGATCTGAGATTCTTTTGGATTTGTTCTGAGGATTCTAGGCCCTTCTCCATTATTTGCTCAGTGTTGGCTCTTCTCAGTTTTCACGGCTTTGTTTTTATTACTGCTGGTCATTGCTTCTTGACCTGTTTTGGTGATGACCTGTCGAGGCTGTAACTTTGAGCCTGGCCGTGTCATTTATAGGAACCCCTTTATTCTTCGGCATCATTCATCGATAGTTCAACCAGTCAAATGTTTCAGTTCAGAGAGAATTATCATAAAACACCACCTGGATTATCCACTGTGAAATAAAGTTTGATGCAATTAAGTGCATCGAGGCTGACCTTAGACTGAACGGGGCCTGAATCGGAGTTGGATGATTGAGAAGGCCGCTCAGGATAACAGTGGGCTCACGGCCATCACAGTGAATTTGAGTCGCCCTGGCCCCACAGGTGGGCGAGCGTGCCAAGTCGCAGAGCGACTCCCTGGGCGTAATGGCAAGTACGTTGACTCTGCCGTGGAAAACACATGTTTCGTAAATGCATGGTTATATCAACTTTTCCCCTGGCTTCCTACAGAGCCTTTAAACTCTGGAACTTTCATCACGCTTCCATCCCCCACCGCCAGCCTCTGTCTTTATTCCCTAATTACATGAGCTTTACTTCCTTCGACCTATGGCGAGTCACGAAGAATTGGCATATAAAGCCCTGCACTGTTTTGGTCTGACCTATGGGTCCTTTAAATGAGGCCAGGATTCAGTGCAGGGGTTTGAGCTGCTAATGTCCAGAGGCCCTTAAGAAGCATAAATCTCTCTGAACCCAAGGGGGACTTGAACGTGTTGATTTTCAACCTTCTTGGATTTGTGACACCTTCTGGGTTGATTTGCTAACACCTCCCTGCCCCCTTTTAAAAGTAGCAGGTGTGTCATATGTTTATTTTAAAAATTAAAACAAATCATTATTTATAGATTTTTATTATTATTTAGCTGTATTTTTTAGGGTGAGGGAAGAGGGAAGTTACTTTGGAGAATTTTTAGTGGCTGTAATAGCTGATTCCTTGGGGCTAGCTCACACTTAATCCTCTCTTGATCCCTGAACCCACTACCATGATTGTAACTAATTTAACCTTGCCTTCAGTTGAACTGTCATTTGTACTATTATGTGTGACACTTGACCATATGCCATTCTCTATTGTTCTCTGATTGATTCTAAAGTGCTCTGTATCTCTAGCAATATCGTTCTCTTCAGATCTGACCCAGTTCTAAGTAAGTACACAGCAGATGTGCAGTCAAAAAAAAAAAAAGGAAAAGAAAAAGAAAGAAAAGCAAAAAGCAAAGCAAAGAAACAGCAACAGTTGAGTACTTGGAGACATCCTTGGTTGGGAGTGGGGATGTGGCCCGTGTTTGGAAGACAAGCTCCTATTGCTCGTTGGATAACTTCTCAGAGAAGAGAGAAGTAAATCTCCCCCATGATCTACTAAGGATGTACGCTCTCCAAATTCTGTGGGAAAGAGCAGTGAGAGCCATATCACCAGACATTACTGGTGTCTATTCACTATGTGCCTGATTGGAAATAAAATCTGGTAAAATGCAATTCAAAGGGCATCAAAGGATGCCCTTTAGAAATGCTGTGATGTAGTCCAGGAAATCTGGGCTATTCTTGCATGTGCTTGCTTCCACTCTTCGATGATGTAGAAGGGACACCCACAGCCTTCTGGCTGTCTTGCTGTGTCACCAGCCATCATATATGACCATGGCTTTCAATCCCTCCTCCCCTATTGTGCCATTCCTCTTAGCGAGGTGGGAGGAGCACCCCCTTCCTGTCAGCATCCCATTCTTTGAATGAGGATTCCAAACAACATGACTTCAGTTTTCCTTACATCTCTCCCAGTATTACAATTCTGTATTCAATTTATTTCTTTAGCTCTTATCTCGTGGATCTTGGGACAAATTCCTATAAATAAGGTTGGATTCAGACATCTGTGAGAGATAGTCCATATGTAACATGCTAGAAGCTCCCTCTTTGTCTATAGTAGATCATTGACCCAGGGTTTAGTCACTGCATCTCCAGTCCTCTTTCCTGCAGGATGAAATTTCTGTCTGGATGCCCTTCAAATAGAGGGTGGACATTCTACTTGCTCTTATTTAAGTTTTAATCACGGTGTTCTGAGAGCCTCCCTATATTAGAAAGTTTAGTTGGTACCTTCCTGCCCGCAGTACTTCCTAAGGGAAACTTCTTACCCTTTGTGTCTTCCTACAGTGGGCTACAGATAGTTAGGTTAAGGGTGGCCATCTGACTCAAGGTGATCAGTGTATAACCTTGCCAGTTATACAGCTTAGTGTGAGAAATTAGTTGAACAAATGATTTTCACCCTTGGGACCTGGAATGAGGAAAAATGAAGAGCCCAAGGCAATTAGAAGTAGGGCCAGAAAAATACCAAGTTAGAGTCATGAGCAGCCAGTTACATGCAAGTAGAATTTAGGATGGAGCAGACACTATGAGTAAATAGAAGCATCCAGTTGACAGATGTGGAGTATGGTGCAGAAGTGCAGAGAGAAGCTAAAATAACATAGAAAGAGACCATGAGGCCTATGTGAAAGTTGGGGAAAGAATTCGGTCCCTAGATAGGACTGTATTCTTGATGGCTTCTCATCTCTATTCGATATGTGTACATACAATGAACTCTCCTTTTCATGAGTTTGCTTAAGTGAATCTGTCCCTTGATACCAAAAAGCCTGACCCCAACACCTGCCCAACACTCATAAACCAAATGATTATTTTCTCCTGGGAAGTCCCTTGGATCTTATAAGAGTGTGACTTTTGGTGGTTGACCCTGGTATGCTAGAGTCATCCAAAGGTGTGAGCCAATCAGGTCCCTGGCTCTAGGTAGGTTTTAAAATATACGGAACAATCACTTGAGTGAGCAATGCCACTTGTTAGTTGAGGGCAATAGGAAGCCTATTACGAAATGGCTGCAGCCACAGTTACAATTCATGTCCCTATTGTCCACTTCTCCATTCTCCACCCACTGACCTGGGGGCCTAGCCTTGTGACTTACTTTGGCCAGTGGAGTATAGGCAGAAGTGGTAGAACACCAGCCTGAGACTAGGACTTAAAAGGTGTTGTGAGCTTCCATGTGCGCTTGTAGGGCTTCTGCCGTCACTGGGAGAAGAACATGCCCAGGTAGCTTGCTGGTCCCAAAGATGGAGAGATACATGGAAATGTGTGTGCTGAGCAGAGCCCCTGTAGCAGAACAGTAGACCTGGGATCCAGCTAGGAAGTAAATGCTTATGATGGTATGCCTCTGAGATTTTGTGATCGTTGTGCAATCATAGCTGATTAGTAACATCTGCCCTCTGAAACTTTCTCTTTCCTTCACCTATACTGCGTCTTGATTTTACCCTCCTTTCTGGCTACTCCTCAGTTTTGTTGTTATTTTTTTTTTTTCCATAAGCCCCTCCTCTTTTTCCTGCCTGTTAGCTGTTGGTATCGTTTCAGATTCTGTTTAAGCTCTCCTTTTATTTTATTTTATTTTATTTTATTGATTATGCTATTACAGTTGTCCCAAGTTTTCTCTCTTTGCCCCCCTCCACCCAGTACCCCCACTCCCTCCAGCAGTCCCCCCTCCTTTGTTCATGTCCATGGGTCGTGCATATAAGTGCTTTGGCAACTCCACTTCCTACACTTGCTCTTAACATCCCCCTGCCTATTCTGAAACTACCAATTTGTATTTAATCCCTTCACCTTTCCCCCTATTCCCCCTATTCCCCCAGGCCCTTCCCCACTGGCCACCATCCCAGTGTTCTCCATATCTGTGATTCTGTTTCTCGACATACATTGTCTTTGAGTGGTCTATGGTGCTCTTTATAATCTGATGACTCACAAATATTTTGTCCTTTACTTTTATTGTTGACGCATTACAGATGTCCCTCCCCCCCTTTGTCCACCTCCACCAGCCTTCACACCTCCCTTCCCTCTGGCCATCACCACACTGTTGTTGGTGTCTGTGGGTGATGCATGTCTGTTCTTTGGCTAATCCCTTCACCTCCTTTCATCCAGTCCCCTCCTTCCCCTCCACTTTCAGATCTGTGCAGGTACAGATGCCCAACTGCTCATTCCCTCCTGGATGCTTTGCCGACTCCTTGAAATCAGCAAGTCTGAAATGAAATTAAACACCCCTTTCTCCCAGCTTCAACCGGCTCCTCCTACACTTCTTCTCAGGTGCCTAGCACCATCATTTGCTTAGTTGTCCGAGCCTTGATTTCTTTCTCTCCCTGTCCTTCAGTTTTGTACACAGTTGGTTACAAATTGTGTAAATTTTGCCTCCAAAATGTCTCTCTAAAGTGATCACTATTCTCCATTCACTGTATTTGTGGCCACGGGACAGTCCACTACCCTCTCTCACTTGGACTGCAGCAACTACTAAGTGACCTCGCTGCCTCCAGCGTGGGCTCCTCACCATCATGCCCTGGCTCTCTGGACGACCATTCTTCATTATTACTCCTAGAGTGATCTTTCCGAAAGGCATGTGTGAGCGTGGCAGATGTCTCCAGTGGCTTCTTTTTATACCCTTTCGGGTAAAGTCTAAACTTTTCGGCAAGACATACAGCCCTTTATGAACTGGCCTCCTCTACTTTTTGCTGTAATGAACAAGGCACAGTTCCTGTCCTCAGTCTTCAGAAGACTAAGAAACACACAGAAAATCTTTGGATTATAAATATTACAAGAGGAGGGAGCAAGCACAGGGAGCTACGCACATAGAAGGGCCACCTAACCCATGATGGGTAGGGGAGGCAGAGAAAGCTTCCAGATCTCCCGACCTAAGCCGGGGGCTTAAGGGAGAGAACGTGTCAAGAGATAAGAGAGATAGAGAGAGGGAAAGTGTGGCCCAGGCAGAAGGAAGTGCATGGGTCAAGGTCAGGAAGCAAGCACACTGTGCTTGAAGAACTAAGAAAATCAGTCCAGTGTACCACAAAGAGCAGCAGTACCGATGGCAACTGAGGCCACCGTGGGTCTTACAGGCTGTGTTAAGGAACTTGGACTCTGTTAAAGCAGCAACTGACAAGCGAGATTACAATATTGATCAAGCAACAAAAGCTATATGATTACCTAGGAGAATATTTATGGGGGGATTGTTGGAATAGACCTGACTCCATCTCTGGTTGGTAGTTTTCTGATTTTTAAGGATCGCAGTAAGATTACTCTAAAGTGAATCTTTATTGACTCTCAGGGCACAAAAGTGAAAGAAACCTCCAGAGGTCATTGAGATTTTAGCATGCCTTTGGGCAGAGCCAAACATAAATCTTTCTAGACAGATGGGTATTTGTTGGCAAAGGTGTTCAGCCACAGAGAAGTAATCGGCTGCTTTTGTTGACAGATTTAGAGATGTTTTGCCAAACACTATCTTAAAATACTATGATTAGATGTAATTTTGCAAAAATGAGTCTATAATGGAGGCGGTTCACTTGCCGTATCAGCTAAGGAGTGTCTTCTATTTACAGTTTATTTAATTTATATTTGATTAATTTACATTGAGTGCAAGCAGTTACTCTGTAATTATCTCTTTGCCTGCATCAGGATGCATGCAACGCTGTTTGGAAAATTGTGAAGTCAGTAGATGTTAACGCAGAAAACACCCATTAAGGAATCTCTTTCACCTACTTACCATCAATGCAAATGTTTTATGACTTTAGATTCCTGAGCGGTTTTTCAAATCTGTATTTCCCACATAGTCTAATACAAAAGATTATTTACCTTCCGTTTTCACAATTGAATATCTAAGCTATCACAAACCCCAATTTTTTGGTTGTTTTGTTTTGCTGACCCCATCATTGTTCGGCAAATCAGCTGTTTAAAAAATATCTTTCAGGAAATCATATATATGTGTAGCCTGTGAACTTCTCATGGGCAAGGACTGTGCGCTCTTTAATCACTTATTTCTTTAACTTTGAAAATGTTTATTGTGCCCATCGGAAGTTGTGGTGGATAAATGTAAATATTGGCTGGGCACTGCTGCAACACACATTTCACTGCAAATACAAGCCGAGGGCCGGCAAACCATTGCCCTTAGGCCCAACCCAACCTGCTGCCAGTATGGCCTTTGAGCTAAGAGTAGTTTCTACATTTTTTAGAAGGTTGAAAAGCATTAAAAAAAAAGAATACTGCATCATGTGAATATTATATGAAATTCAAATTTCAGTGTCCATAAAAGTTTTTGGAACATAACCATATCCATGTACACATTGTCTGTGGGTGCTCTTGTGCAACAAGGGCGCATTGAGCAGCTGCAACAAAGCCTGTATGGTTCACTAAGCCTAAAGTATTTACAACCTGGCTCTTTATGGGAAAAGTTTGCTGATCCTTGGCCTAGAGTAATTGTGGTAATCTCATTTCCCCAGCAAATGAATGGGTTTGCAAATGAACATAAAATCTAATCCTGGCAAATGCAAAGCTGGGGGCTTTTTGGGAATGCTCTTTGTCTCCTCTAAAGGAAACACAGGAAAAGATAGTTTCTTTCTTCCTTTGTTTTTGTTGCACCTAGACGAGGAGCTTGGAGCAATGGCAGCCATCTTATGCTCATGCAAGGCTGCCTCACCAAGATGGCAGCAGGAAGATGGAAACAACCAGCTTCTTGAAGTGGGTGTTCAGTCACTGAATGAGCCCTGGCCCCGTCCTATCCTTGTACTTCATGTGGAATGAGATAATGCAGCTCCTTAATACTAACCCAGTTTGAGGTGTGGCTCTCTGTCCTTGGTCCCAAAGCTTCCTGCAGAGGTCTCTAAGTGCCCCAGCCACGTTTCCAGGTGTCGGGAGCACAGTATCACAGAAATAAAGTCAAACGCAGTGCCTGTGCTCTGCCAGCTCAGTTTAGAAACTACGTCTGAGAAAAAGGGGATGAAGAGTGTTGAAGGCTGTTTGAGGGAGTTGGGGTGACCTTCTCAAAAGTGTTAATATTTGATCTGAGATTTGGACAGTGATTTGCATTTTATCGGGACGATCTTTAGGCAGTAACATTTCCAGGAAGAAGAGAATATATGGAGAGGCAGAGGAGAGATGAAGGAGCACGCAGGTGGAGGGTGACCACATGCTGTGAGGTGTGGCTGAAGATAGTGCCGAAGACTAAGGAGGCATTGGAATTTCCTTAGCACAGAGAACACTTGGATGCCCGGTTGGAGCAGCCACCACTGCCACTATTTCTAGTGGAAGGGCAACTGCAGAACAACTGGTATTACCAACAGTAGGCGTCGTTTATTGAGTCCATACTGATTAGGCACTTTAAATACATTCTCTCATTTGATTCTCACCAGAATTCTATGGGAGGGTCCTGTAGTCATTCCTGTTTTAAAGATAATTTACGGAGGTGCATTGAAGTGAAATCACTTGTTCAAGGTCACTTAGTGACTAAATGTAGAAGGACAAAACCTTGATCTTTCTGAGTTAAAGCTGGAGTTCTGACCAGCACACCTGAAGTCTTCGAGGTCCTGTGGAATAGAATGCAGTCAAGTCTTGCTGACTGCTGCACAGCCAATGGTTTAAGTGGCTCTTACACATCTTGCAAGAGTTCCTTCAGGAGCTGTAACACAGTGGAATTTGGGAGGAATTTTTAATCTTTTTTAAATGTACATATTTGAAGATTTCACACATGAACTTAGACTTGTAACTTCAAGTGCTATTCACTGCGGTGCCAACGGACACTCTTGACAGTGTTGTTTGAACCGTAGAGAATTTTCAGGTTTTTTAAATGCCAGTGTCTATGTATTTTAATATTCAGTTGCAACATGTTGCTCTACCTAGTTATGTTCTATATATACATGCCCTAAAATGCAAATTTCCAATACCCTGCTTTATGAAGCAAAAATTTAAGGTGCAAGGACAAAGAGGACTATTTCAGAATTCAGAGGCAGTGGCAAATAGCTGGATCAAATGAAAAGCAGAGCAAAAGCTGAGTTGTCAAACGCCAGAGTGTCAAAGGCAATTAGGAGGAGTGGTTTCCAATGAGTGGGGCTGATGGGAGAGTGAAAAGGAAATGCACGAAGCTCTGGGGTCACATGGGAGTAAAGTGACAGGGAAAGGGGCCGGAAGGAGGTGGTGGAAAATGCAGGTGGTCCCTTGTGGTTGGATGTACAAAGAATAGAGCGTGTCTGCAGATGGAACCGAGCCCCGATGGGAGTGAGGGCGGGACTCTGTGGCTGTGTAGTCAGCATGGGACACCTGGGCCATGGAGTCGGACAGCTTGCGTTCCAGTCCCAGCTCTGCCACTGTACCACCCACAGAGCATAACTAAATCTCTTAAGCCTTTGTTTCCTCATCTGTAAAATGGGGATAATCATAGCACCTACCTTGTAGGGGTGTTAGGAGGATTAACTGAAATTACCTATGTGAAGTGCTTAGCACAGTGTCAGACAAAGAAGTGTCCAAAGAATATAAGCTGCATTGATATTATCATTATCATACCTGGCAGGACGGAGCTAATTAATCTTCTGAACTCCACGCAGAATCTTTCTCACGAGGCAGAACGCTGCTCTCTGTCTAGGACAGGAATTTACAGCCATCGCTGGATGAATGAATTGCTCTTACCCCTCGAATTGCTATCATTATTATTTTCTGGTTGGATCACTTCTGCAGTTGATTTACCCGTCCTCACACAAGGGTATACAGTGGTGAGAATTTTAATGCATGAGTGGTTTGGGCAACAGCCTCAAAATGTCTTATTTTTACTACGTATTATTATAGCATTACATTCATAGTTAGGGGTCAGCTGCCATTTCCTGAGGTTTATAACATGCCTGTTTTAATTAACATCAAGCTAAATTTTGGCATACAGGTGGTCAGCCCAGATGTGAATGTTATTTTTAAAAGTGCCTTATGGCTGTTAAATCTCTTTCTTTAAAATAGCAAAACGTGTGTGTGTGGGGTGGGGGGGTGGGGGGTGGGGGAGGGAGGTGGAGAGCAGTAAAAATCTGAAATACTGATTATTTCAGGCCTTCTTCAGACAAGCTTCAACGATGAAAAGGTTCGTTCAAAATTATTAAAATATGCTTACATATACCACA
This sequence comes from Macrotus californicus, assembly GCA_007922815.1. Classification (NCBI taxonomy): domain Eukaryota; kingdom Metazoa; phylum Chordata; class Mammalia; order Chiroptera; family Phyllostomidae; genus Macrotus; species Macrotus californicus. Next base: position 64,605 of record VMDR010003165.1, read on the forward strand.
AACTAGTAAATTGAATAGAAGCCAGGATAACAATAAAAATAAGGTGACCGCACACTGGGTAGATAGAAGGAGGTATTGAGACATATAGACGGTGCATATGCACTCTGCAGTTTAGAAAAATAAGTGCAGAACAAGAGTAGTATGTCACAGGGATGCATTTAATAGAGGTAGGAGATGAGCACAGGGTTTCTAACTTTTATTTAGAGATAAAACAGTGCTCAAATTTTTAGTTTATCTAAGTAATACATCCTGCATATGTGTGTGTATGGAACATACAGTATACAAATAACTTTTCTCTCTCTCTTGCACACACATATCATATATATATACAACTACGTACACATAAGCATATGTGATGAGCTCAATCACTTATAGGTGCATGTTGATTTCAGGAAAATTAATTTGCTCTTCTTGAGCCTTATTCTGTAATTTCTAACCAGGGTGCTGAGCCCAATGACTCATGCAAGTCATCATTGCTATTCCTTCTTCTTCATCTCCATATCTAGTCCATTGTTGAGTTCAGTTCATTTTACCTCTGACATAGGTATCAACCTTTTGACTTCTCTGTACCTGCCACCAGTTCATTTAAAGCTACTGCCATCTTGGCCGGGGGCACTGCATTGGCCACCAGCCTGGCCTGGCTGTATCTACCCTCGCCTGCCTCCAAATCTAGTTTCCACACTATGTCCAAAGTTATCTGTTTGAAATGAAACCCAAACATTAGAATGACCCTAGGTAAGACACTTGGCCTTCCAGACCTTGCTCTTGGATGAAGACCAGCTCTTCACCATGGCCGTCAAAGGTCTGCAGAATCTCGGCCCTGCCTACTTCTCCTACCATGACCTGGGTTTCTACTCTGTAAACATCCTAGATTTCTTTCAGTCTCTTGTGCTTTCCACACTCTTCCTAACACAGAGCCTTTGCACAGGCTGTCATTGTTTGCCTAAAATGGTCGCCAGCTTTCTTTCTATGTTACATAATAATTTGGACCTAAAATTCCTGAACCTGGGGACGAAGCCTTTCTCTCTACAGTGAAAAGGCTTGTACAATGCAGATACCTTTGGGAGAGAAGGTGCAAATGATCTATCCTGGTTTTCTTACAGACATTCCATCTTGATGGAGGGAAAAAATCAGAATTAGTGGATTTCTAACCCTTTTTCGAGGACACTGAGTCCATAAAAATTTGCAAGTTCTATGTGTCTCTCCCTTCTCAGAATCCCATCTGATCTCTAGTCTGAGATAAATACAATACTATCATTATTCCCGTTCTGTGGGGGAGGAAACTGAGGCTAGGAGAGTTTGCATAACGAACCTCAGAGCACCTCATTAGTAACTGGAATCAGAATTCAAACATGAGCTCTGTTTGGTTCTAGAACCATAGTGCATTCCTGTTATTGCTTAGCTTACCTCCATGTGAGAGAATAAAGAGGCACCAGCATAGGGTTCCAGATGATGGTGCTCACAGCTATCAGAATTCAAAACAACTTCTAGTGTCTAGTCTTGTAAATCATTTGTTTATCTGGTATTAAGGAAAGTGATCCACTAAAATTTGACCCAATGACAGGGCATCGCCATTAGTCTCCAGAGTCTTTGGTGGAACTGGAAATTGCTTGTTGCCAATGGAACATCCCAAAGGAAGTATCCCCATCCTTGGATAATACCACGGGGATAGCAGGGTGAGCAAATCCCACCCACAAAGAGGGCAACTCTGGCTCTCTTGCCGTGTTTATGGCAAACATTCAGAGAGCCTGCTAGAATTAAATGGCAAAATTCATCACAACTAATTTCTATTTGTCATCTATTAAGCTACATTGTTTTGTCCTCAACGTCAGGTTAAATAATGAACCTCTTGCAATGGAGTAAATTAACCTCCACTTTATGTTCATGTCATTGTCAAATGGAAACATCACTTGCACAAATGAATAAGATTCATTAGCAACACGAATGCACAAGCTCCACTCCAGTAAAAGATAAGACCGATGGAGACCTTGTCATAATGTGCCGTCACAGAGCCCCTTGTTATTTATGATGCCTGCTGTAATCTTTGGAGATTATTTTCAGCAATGGCAATTAGCCCACGGTACATCAGGGCAATTATGGGGCAGAGTCTGCCTCTGACAGGTATGCTGCTCCGGCTTCAAGGGGCCGTGATCCTTGAGAGATGTAATCCCATCTGCATGCTGCCAGGGGTTTGTCTTTGTCAGGGGAGGCTGAGGAAGTAGGCTACGCATGGCCAGCTACCTCTAAGCTCAGCTGCCTGACATGAGGGGCCCTTCCTGTTCACATTGCTGCTTGATTCTGGGAGGTCACAGCCCTTGCTCATAGATGGGATCTGCTATTATACAATGTCATTTCGCCTGATTTCATTAATACCTTGTCAGTACAAATATTCCTCAATTGTCCAGACCCTGATGGTCTAAGTGGTGATTTATTTGGGTTCTTTCCTTCTCTCTTCCATTGCACCTGTTCCTGTGGGCCACTTTAGTGCGTGCTTACCCTTTCCTCAGGAAGCAGATTTAAACAGTAATGACAGTGCATTCACGTTCTAGTGAGAATGTCAGTTTGTACCCTCTTTCTGAAAAGCAGATCAGCAAACAGGATCAAAACCTTCAGAAATTTGAGAACCACATTTTCTGAGTGTGCCACTTACACAAATTTACACTAAGGAATCGAGTATGTTACGTGCACAAAGATTTAGCTGCAAGTTATCTTTATATTAAAGTGCTTAAGACAAAGAATAAGATGTGTGTATTTGGCTACCTGTTTTTGCTGAGGTGGAAGGTTTCTTGAAAACACTATTTGGGGATGGCTGCTCAGGTAACAATTCCCCTGCTAGTTATGCCTCGGCTAATCCTCTTTTGCGAGTAGTATTCTCTGCTCCCATTGGCCATGGGGTGACCCATGTGACCCAGGCCTGGCCAATCACAGTACTCATCTCTCTGACCCAGCAATTGGTCCAGGTGTGGGTATGCAAACCCAAACCACTCAAACAGAATCCTGTATGATGTTTAGAAAACTACAGCTTAGATAAATGCAGTTTCCCTCCATTTCTGTTTGTAGAATTTTTTGGATGTGAGTTGTCAGCAGCCTGTGTGTTTCCAATCCTTTGGAGAAGGCATGCTGGCCAGTAAAACCAATACCCTGAATAGAGGATTCACAACAGAAATGTCCCTGACGTGGCGTCTCAGTCAGGCATTTATAAGGCCTGAGGTCAAAATGAGCCACACTTTTCCTCTTGAAGGCAAAACTGAGAGCAGTGACAGTCTCATCTTTTTAAAGGGGGCCTCAGTTTCTCCAAGTTGTAAAATCAACTCAGCAGTACTGATCTCTTCCCACCATGGGGTGAAGCAAGGTTGTATGAAATGAGAGTTCATCAAATAGTTTGAGATCTTGGCCCAAAAAGCACCTGAAGCTCTGAAGTGCAATTAGCTCTTTCGTCTCTCTTTTTCATTTTTCTTTTTGGCATAAAGTTTTGAAAAAGTTACTTTAAAGTATTCTATTAAATCAGTTTTCAGGATCGCGAATGCTGGGAGATTGACAGCTCTGGGAAGAGCGCCATCGCTCAAGTGTGCGTCTTAGGAGTGGCAGCAAGCGGCAGCCGCTCCCCCACCCTTCCTCCCCTTCCCCACCACCTTCTGAGGCCTCTGCTGACATGATGTGCTGTGCCCAGCACTCAGCGCAGGAGGGAGATGTTTCCGTGACTCATTCAGCTCTTGCTCTTTTTGCTGTTTCCTTCAAGTTACTGTGACTTCATGGCGTGTCCTTGTGAGTTGTGAGTCGAAGCACCTCTAACGTGTGCCATCTGGGTCACTGAACATGGTAACCAGGGAGAATAGGGAAGCAGGTCCAGATCATCCTTAACCTCTGCTGTCTGACTCAGGGACAGTTGGCTGCAACAACCAGAAACATAGCCCAGCTGGCAAAAGTAAAGGTGAAAGTGGAGTTTTTATTGCCATTGGCCACCACATGTTTACACAGGGAGCAGAGTACAATTGGGCCCCTCAGAGAGAGCCAGGAATGGAGGGGCCTTTCTGTTTCTCAGGGGTCACAGAATGTCTCTTGTAATGGCTTGTCTGTCTGCTGCAGCTTTCTCTGCTCGCACAAGTTCTGAATGGACCCCTCAACCCCGACTCGGCTTTCACTCCACTCAACGTGCTAGCCCCCTCAGACATCTAAATTGAGTCTCTGTGTGTTTCTTGGTTTAAGTACACACACGCACGCACGCACGCATGCACACACGCATGTAGGGAGGGAGGGAAAGAGTGCACAACTGGTGGGTCGATGAGCCTGTGGATTGGTTCTCCTTGAGCCAGAAGTCATCCCTAGTCTCTCTTCTGTATCCAGAGATGACCACGCCTGTGGGGGGCTGTAGAGAGGAGTGGTGTGTAAGGGGTGCTTGTGAGCAGGCAGGAACTGGCATTATTAGTTCATCCTTCAGTTCATGTGTGGCTTTGCAATCTAGCATCTTGGCTAGGCTGAACTTGTGTCCCAGAACTGCTTCCTGATATATGTCCACTTAGAGTGGGCCACGGAGAGATTCTTTGTGTGAGATTTGGAGGTTGGAGAAGCAGCAGTAGCCTTATCTGAACGCTCACCTCCCTGATAGGAGGCAGCAGCAGCCAGGCAATTCTGTAGCTGTTCCTCTCTCCTAAGGACCTCCAGCTCCAGTGCTATGTGTGTTTAGCTCCATGATGGATGGCCCTAGCTTCTGCAGGAAGTCTCTACCGTCAAGGTCAGAGGCAATGAGAACTGGCATTCTCACTGGCTGCAGCTCATGAGGTGGCCTCCGGCTTGTCCTGTCTCCTCTGGAGTTTGCACCCACTTTTCCTTTCTTACTATCTGCCTTTGCAGGCTCAAGATCCAGTGTGAGATGTGTAGATGACAGCTTTACAGAGACTGAGTAACCAGCTCCCACAATCATGTGAGTTCCCCGCAGCAAATCCTATGATGTGCCCAGGGACATGTGTACACACTTGTCATCCCTCCTAGTGGTCCTTCTTGGACTGAATCCCGACTGGCACAGTTGGTTGTCAATACTGTCACCTAGCTGACAGTGATTCCTTTCTTTCTGGTGAGATGCCCAGTGCTTCTGTCCTCTTTCCGGTTTCCTGATCTCCAACCCAAATGGAACTTCTTGGGGAAAGTACTCGTCCTTTTTGCCTTCTTTCTCTGATCTACTCATGTGGTACATTAATTCATGCTGAGGAGTTCAAGGTCTTTGAGTGATTAGAGACAGTCCCCTGCATTCCCACCTAGCCCACCTCTATGTCCACTACTCCTTTCCTCGATCACCGCATTGGAACCACAGTCATCTTTCTCCCACTCGATGTTGTCAGTATGATTTCATACTGTCACCTTTTCAGGGGATGTTCTCCTGACTACAGTGCTCCTGTTCTGACTCTCCACCTATCTGTCTGCATTTCATCTTTAAAGCAGGCCCTACTTGAAGAGGTCTTCCCAAATCACTACATGTTATGTTGAACTTGTTGGTGGATGACAGCTGTTTGGACCATGTTCTTAAGAAGGAATCTGAAACTGAATCTAGGCTTGAAAGGAAAGGGTGCTGCGATTGATTAGTGATGTCTGCCATGGATATGGGATAGAATGCTGAGGAAGCCTTCCTGTGTGTTTTCCTTCTTTGGCTTAAAGGTTGTTGCATTAACTACAACCCTGAACTCTGGCTGTGCTGCTGGCTTGCTGTATGATATTTCACTTAGCCATGTGACCCCTCCACCTGTGCTACTTCCCCAGCAGGCATCACCAGTGAGCTCACAGAGCACCAATACATGTGAGCCACGGTGGTGAGGGTGGAGATAGGTGTTCAATAGAGGAATGTGAATATTCGGTGACATGTGGAGTTCTTGAGGAAGCCAGAACAGTTTAATGCCTTATTTGTTAGAAGAATGACCCCTCACTTCTATTTCTAAGCAAACATTTATATGAAGAAACAATTTAACATGGCTTTTAAAACGTTTGTAAAAAAGAACAAAGAAAGCCCATGTGGAAACATTTTCTGGCTGCCTCATGCTCGGAGGGTACTAGACAAACTGGGCATCTCTCTGGATTGTGCAGTTACTAACCAGCATTGTGACCTTTGAGCAAGTTCATTAACCTCTCAGAGCATTGGCTTTCTAATTGGTGACAGGCATATTGCACTTCTTTTAAGATTCAGTGTCAGACTTCCTATAATAAAAGTGTTGGCAAGGGAGAGAGACTCTAGAAAGTGGTGAAATTAAAGGGCAGGAGAGAGAGAGATCCTCTGGGGGAAACTGGGTTTGCTGGCTGCTGAAGCAGGTCCGCTGCACCGCTTTCGGAAAGGCAGGGATTCTTCAAATCTCTTTTCCCTGGTGTCTCTCTCTTGTTTTGATCTGTGACTTCAAATTAGTGTGTGAATGACAAGACACTACAAAGAAGCATTAGGTGCTTTTGTGGGCAGCCTTCCTGTGTCCAAGGAGGGGGAGAGGGCAGAGCTGGGGTTCAGCCGTGGTCCAGAGAGACACTGCTGCCTGCTGGCTGCCCCTTGGGGAGCCCAGCAGCAGGCTGGGCAGTTACATGACTCCAGGCAAGTCTGATCAATAAAGGGCATCCTTACTATAGCAACTCAGTGTGATGGCAGGGCTGCTGTGGATCACGTGCCCCTCCCTAGACACTGTGGAGTTTAGAGCAGGCAATGAGAAGTTGGGGGCAGCTTTTCTTGGAGGTCGAAGAGCTGGTAGATGAGTAAAGAGCTTTCCTGCTCTTCCATCCAGTGTGGGCATGGAAGGCTTTTAGCCCACTCACCTTTGGTATTAGCCCTTCTTTGATTGTATCAGGAAAATCACAGAAAAGGCTTAGGAGTAGAAGCATGAGGAAGTCTCCAAAAAGAAGACATTCTCTATTAGTAATAGCAGCAATAATGACAGCTAATTTTTCCTGTTTGTGCACCTCTTTGATGTCTGTCTCCCCCTAGACAGTAGCTCCACAAGCAGAGAGACAGTAGATGTTTTTACACAGCCCTATGTCCACAGTGTCTTGTGCTCAATATGTATTTACTGAATGAATGAGTCAACTGTTTATTGAAACACAGGCACCATATTGGGGGTTTAAAATAGACCTTCTTCTTCAATCTTCACAACTGTTTTGTAAGATAAGTAGAACTATTATTCCCATCTTATTGACAAATGAGAAAGAGGCTGTGAGAGTTAAAGCCACTCACCTAAGGTCCGCAGGAAGTGTCTGTGTTGTTATGTGAGGATCCTTGATTTTATAGTTTCTGAAGCAGGGTTTCTTAACCGTGACAGCGTTACGGTTTTGAGTTGGCTAATTCTTTGTGGTAGGGGAGTGACCTGCGTGTCAGAGGATGTCAGCGGTACTCCAGGCTCTACCCACCAGAAGTCAGTAGCATACCCCTTCCTCCACATTGTGACCATCAAAAATGTCTGGATATTGACGATTGTACCATTGAGGAGTGGAGGGGGGTGCAGAATCACACCTAATTGAGAACCACTATACTAACGGAAAGCTCAAGCCGAGCTGAACTCTGAAGGACAGTTTATTTTGCCAGCCCTTCGCAGCGTGTATGAATGATGATGTATATGTTACACTTACTGAAGGTGAAGGCGTTGCAAACAGGAAGCTTTGATGGGGTGTTTTGTATGGCCACTTGTGTGTATTCCTGTGTGTGTGAGCCATGTGAGCTTAGCCAGGAATCATACCATGTTTGGGCTCTGGGCTCCTGGCACTCTGGTTATAAACTGGGCTGTCCATCCTGGAACCTGGAAGAAGGGAGAGGTCCCCAAAGTGTCTGGGAGGTTCCTGCTGGATAATAGATGAACTCTGATAGTCAACTGCAGTTGTCCTGGAATGATGGTTGAAGGCAGCCTAATACATGAAAGGAACAAAGACTTAGGAGACCTTTAAACTCTGATGTAAGTGTTCATGGACAAGGTGTTTAGTTCCTCTGAGCTTGCTGCCTCATTTGTAATGTTGGGGACTGGGAAGAGAGGCTTGTGTGATGGCTAGTTCTCAGGCACCCAGGCTGACAGTGACCCCTGCTTAGAGTCACTGGTGTGTGTGAAGACAGAAGGGATGGGCCACCCCAAGGTTCTCCAGAGATGACATCTTTATTCCCATTAATATCCTTATAGTTGTAACCTTTATTGGGCACATTCTATGTGCCAGACACTGTTCTAAAAGTTTCATATGTATTAACTCACTTAATCCTCATAATCCTGATAATAAAGACAGATGATAAAAATGCCTGGGTAGCAGATCACAGAACTGGATTCCAATGTCTCCCCCTTATCGACATTGTTTAGAATGTCCTCTTGAAATTATTATTAGTGAATCCCAACACCCCCAATCAATTTTCATTCCTATCTGCAATATATGGAATTTTGGAACACATGGTATTTTTAATTCAATATTCTCTATATGTGGTAGGGTATTTTCACAATTATTCTTAAAGTAAGTGGGGACCTTCATGCTGATGGGAGAAGCAAAATAATTTCATGTGATTCTCCCACAATACAATACATATTGCATAATTTTCCTATTGAGAAGAATGATGTTTTCCAGATGCACTCATATATAAAGCTAATTATGAAATGTCCACCAGGGTATAATTTAAATTAATCTATTCTGCTTTTTAAAAAATGCATTCATCCCACACTGAGATATTTTATTTATACTTTAGAAAACTATATAATTTGAAATTTTAACTATCAATCTTAATTCCTCAAAGGAAGCAATTAGTCTTTGGAACTTCTTTCATTTGTCGTAGTAAGTCTCCTGTTCATTTTAAAATTCTGTTCAATTCTTCCTGTTCTTTGGGTTTGGAGGCCCTGCGGCCCAGGTAGGGACAGTAATATTCACAGATCTGTATTCAAAACTATTCTCTTCTACTACTTTGCTTAAAGCAATTGTTTACATTAAGACTTTTTAATGTCATGTCACATCAATGAAATATTTTGAGCATGCATCTCTAATGTATGCATAGTTATTATAAATTATATGCATGTTACTCTTTTGTTGTATATTAAGATTAGTAAAGTTCTACTTATTACTTTCTTTTAAAACAAAAATAAGGATAAATATAACCTGTAATGTCTTCATATCCATTTGAATCATTTTCTACATGTCCCATTTGAGAGTCCACTATAACAAAGAAGTAATATGGTCTATTTTCTTATTTAATAAATGGGGCATATAATCATTCCTGCTTATCTCACAGAACTGTGAAGAACCTCAAATGAAATAATAGTGATTATAATAACTATATCAGTTAGCTATTGCTGTGTAACAAACTACCCCCAAATTCAGTGGTTTAAAACAATAATTATTTATTAGCTCATGATTCTGTTGTTCAGCAGTTTGGACTGGGAAATTTTGCTGGTCTTACCTGGGCTCATTTTTTAAAAAGATTTTATTTGATTATTTTTAGACACAGGGGAAGGGAGGGAGAGAGGGAAAGAAACAGCAATGTATGGTTGCCTCTCATGCACCCCCACTGGGGACCTGGCCCATGACTCAGGCGTGTGCCCTGACTGGGAATCAAACCAGCGATCCTCTGGTTCACAGGCCAGCACTCAATCTACTGAGCCTCACCAGCCAGGGCAATTGGGCTTATTCTTGTGATGACATGTCAGCTGTGGCTCAGGAGGGGCTAGATGATCCACCATGACATCACATACATATTCAGGGGTTGGCATTGGCTGTTGGATGGGCCACCAAGTGGTCTCTCATTCCTAAACAAGCTACCGGAGGCATTTTCACTTGATGATGGGATTATTATAAGAGGAAGAGAGCAGAAGTGAGAAATCATCTTAAGGCCTACATTTACAATTGATATGTCACTTCTGCTGGATTCTGCTGATTAAAACAAGTCACAAAACCAATTCCAATTCAAGGAGTGGAGAGAAAGACTCCATGTATTGATGGGAGCTGCAGAGTGCTTGAATCTGGATCATTTTAATAATTCCTCCAAAATAAACTTAAGGTATCGGTATATTAAGATGTTCTTAACAGTTTGGTTTTCTCTCTGGGTTAAACAGCTTCATTTGTAGGACTTCCCGTAAGTTTTCAACTGTGTTTTGCCAGAAGTTTTACTGTTCTTTACACCACACTATTAGAAATTTTAAAGCCATAAATAATCATCCAGTGCAACCTTTTCTTTGGCCCATGGTGAAACTGAAGCCTAGGGAACATTTTTTATTACACTTATTTATGCCTTGAATATTCCTCAAGGATCTGAGTAGGCTTATAATAGAAAATGCTGATATAATAGAAGTGACTACATTCATACAAGTTTTTGCTTTGTTTTGTTTTATTTTGAAGAAAAGACGGCAAGAGTGAATCGAACACTTATTGAATCAAACTCTACTTAGGCTGAGGAAAACTATTGAACTTGGATATAAATACAGATTCCAAGCTTTTGAGCAGTTAGGACAAAAGGAGAATGTGTCTCTGTGCCTCTTATTACCCAATGAAATATAGCATTATAAGAGATGGCCTTTTGTTATTTCCTAACTTTGAATACAGGGAAGAATTTGCCTTGCAGTTATATCTATCAGGATCACTGTGACGTGATTGCTATTGTTTTTTTTTGAGATGTTTTATACATAACTGCTTTTTATGTCAATCTTCCTTTGGGAGAATTATGCTGAGAGTAATAAATAAGAGATTATAAAACTCTTGGGCAGACTTGAAAGAAAAAAGAAATAAAACTTAAATAGAATTTTTGAAATAAAAACTTAACAGACGGATCAAATTGCAGATTAGATACACTTAAAGAGGAAGTTAGTGGGTTGGAAGGAAAACCTGAAGAAAGTATGCAGAATGCAGCACAGAAAGACAAAGAAATGGAAAATGTTAAGAGAAGTAGAGAATAGACTCTAGACTGTGTCTAAACAGAGTTCCAGAAGAACAGAACAAGAGAGGAGGTAACATTTGAAGACACAATGATTGATAGTGTTTTCTAGAGTTAATGGAAAACATGATTTCTCAGATTAAGAAAACATAATAAACAAGATAAATAAAAACAAATTTGGCCCTGGCTGATGTGGCTCAGTGGATTGAGCACCAGCCTGCAAACTGAAAGGTTGCTGGTTTGATTCCTAATCAGGGCACATGCCTGGGTTGCGGGTCAGGTCGGGTCCCCAGTAGGGGGTGCATGAGAGACAACCACACATTGATTTTTCTCTCCCTCTCTCCCTCCCTTCTCCTCTGTCTAAAATAAATAAATAAAATCTATAAAAATAAAAAAAAATCCGTAACATATAATAGCAAAACCTCATAGCAAAAAAAACCCCTCAGATTATTTATACATTTAATTGTAATTTCTACAAATGAAAGATAATTAAACAATGAAGACTGGCTTTCAATAACAAAATGGAGTCTAGAATGATATCTTCAAGGATTGAAAGGAGAAATATGTCAACCTAGAATTATATATCCAATTAAACTATCTTTGAAGAAAAGAAACTTTCAGACAAATAAAAACTGAAAGTGTTCTTAAGCTACCAGGAATTCCTAACAAAATCACTTTTAAAGGATAGACTTCAGAAGAAAGGAAAATAATCTCAGAAAGAAAATAGAATGAGATAATACAAGCAATTCAAAAGAAGACAAGAAAGGAGGGAGAAGAGAATCCACACACATACGAATAGCACAATTCAAAGCACAAACTAAGAGGGCAGAAATACATTCAAAT